>JAPJBO010000780.1:0-107841 GCA_030068145.1 Diplonema papillatum
GGGAGCGTTTTAAAAAGACACAAGGTTCTGACCCTGCATGTTAACATGCAGGGTCAAAACCTTGTGTCTTTTTGGAAATGGCAAAAAAAAAATTCCGGAAAAAAAATTGGGTTTTTTGAATTTTAAAAGTTTGGAACAAACTCTGCAGTAATTTTTGAGGAAGTTGAGCAAAAAAAAATTTTTCCAAAATTTTTTTTAGGGCTCCATCGGCCCCGCGGGAGCGTTTTAAAAAGACACAAGGTTCTGACCCTGCATGGTAATCTCCTTTCCATCCCTGCCAGTCGTGCTTCCATAGTTTGCTGCAATAAATTCATTTCATGTTGGGCCGCCTCAGTCTGATGCACAGAGGCCTCGACTAATCTGTTGTACAACCAATTCGGGTCTGGTAGCAAAAACTCTTTTTCTGGGCCATCAAATGATGAAATCCCGTGCAAGTAGTTGAATGCTTCACTTAATCGCACACGGTACGGGGTCTCTCCCTCCGACACTCCCACTTTTGTTAACACTCCGGCATGCTTGGTCCACTCAGAGGCATCGTCTTTCCTCTTACAAGAGTATACCACTAGCTTGCCGACGAGCGCCTCTGCCTGATCCAGGAGCATACGTTCCGACATTTGTGTCGGGGCTGGTAAACCTTGACCAGCTGTTGCGGAGGGAGAAACTGCCCTGGCTCGTGCGGTGTGCATCTCACTCAGGGTATATGGAGCAAAGTTGGGCTCCGGACTCGACATAGAAAATATTCCAGCAAACTCGGTGCTAAACTCTTGTGTTTCCGATGTTACTTTTGTCTTTCCTTTTAGTGCGCTTCAAACCTCAATGCACCTTTGAGCGATAACTTCCTTGCCGGTGAGCAGTTTGTTCGAGAGCGTCTCGGCAGACGTCGGGATGTCGGTGCGGCTTAAGTACACGAATAGAAGGACGACTTGTTGATCTGTGCTGACTCTTCACGCACGTCGTCTTCAGAGCCTCAGCAAATGTATGCCTTCCCCTGCTTTATCTTGGCAAGATGCAGGTTGAACGCTTCCAACGACCCTGTTAAACTGCGCCCAGATGCCAAATTGTCCTTCGCGATCGATAGCGATACGGTGGCCACAATTTTTGGAGGATGGGCAAGAAGAACGGGACGTGTTGTGTGTAAACGGGGAGGGGGAACCTGTGAAGGTATGCTTGCAATATCGGAATTCCCTCAGTTAAACTACGAGAAAAACTCACTGGTAGTGAGAAAAACTGCTGGGAGTGAGAGAAATGGGTTTTTTGAATTTTAAAATTTTGGAACAAACTCTGCGGTAATTTTTGCAGAAGTTGAGCAAATTTTTTTAATTGCCAAATTTTATTTTTTTCCAAAAAAAATTTTAGGGCTCCATCGGCCCCGCGGGAGCGTTTTAAAAAGACACAAGGTTTTGACCCTGCATGGTAAGGGGAGCGTCGCGGCGGGCGCAACTTTCGAGTTAAAAGTTTGGCGTGCTGCTGTTGGAAAACCGCTCAAAGTACAAAATATCCTTCCATGCACCCCATTTGATGTTTTTGTTGATGCTTCACTGCGAGGATGGGGCATGGTTGCAATCGACAACACTACTAAGGAAGTAATCGTCGCAGGCAATTCATGGACTGATGCTGAATCCTTGTTGCACATCAACATTCTAGAAGCGTTGGCGTTCCGCAACGCAATATCATGCAGGGTCAAAACCTTGTGTCTTTTTAAAACGCTCCCGCGGGGCCGATGGAGCCCTAAAAAAAATTTTGGAAAAAAAAAAATTTGCTCAACTTCCTCAAAAAATGCTGCAGAGTTTGTTCCAAACTTTTAAAATTCAAAAAATCCATTTTTTTTCCGAAATTTTTTTTTGGCCATTTTCAAAAAGACACAAGGTGTTGACCCTGCATGATATTTGCTCTGCCTCCCGCTTTTCTGAGTAATAACGTTCATTTTAAAGTCGATAACACGACTGTAGCATCCGCAGCAAGGAAGGGTATCATGCAGGGTCAAAACCTTGTGTCTTTTTGATACGCTCCCGCAGGGCCGATGGCTCCCAAAAAAAAAATTTGGGAAAAAAAAAAATTGCTGAACTTCCTCAAAAATTACCGCAGTTTTTGTTCCAAACTTTTAAAATTCAAAAAACCCAATTTTTTTCCGGAATTTTTTTTTTTGCCATTTTCAAAAAGACACAAGGTTTTGACCCTGCATGTTACAACTGATCCACCGACGGCAGTTAAGATCGTTGCTGTTGCTTCGTGGCCACTGAACCACTGTCGTCCAGTTACCTTCTTGAATGCTGAGCCTAACTCAATTAGGCTCATCGCTTTTCCGAGTGCGGAGGCACGGAAGGACTGCAGCTCCGCTTCCTGCTGCTCTCGCGTTGGTCGTTGGCCTTGCACGAGGTCCATTGCCGCGTTGCTCAGAGCATCCGCATCGGTGTTTTGCTCGTGCTTCACGTGTTCTACTCGCAGGGAAAGCCGCTGTCGCAGGGCCACTATTTTTGCCACCGCTCGCGTCAGCAATGGCTTCAAGTCTTCTGAACACGCCAATTGCCGCGCGGTTTGCCCGACTACCTGCGCCGAGTCTCCGCGAATTACACACTGCGCTCCTTCCGTTCCTTCAGCATCCTCCAGGAGCTGCAGCCCCGCGAGAAATCCCTCGTACTCGGCCACGTTGTTACTGCGCACGTTTGGCAGCGGGAGCACTATTTGTGCGTACTTGACGCCCTCCTTGTACCCGTGGTGTAGGATGTGTAGCACTGCTTCCTGAGCTCGTCGTGGCGGCCCGCCTCCGTAAATCCCCTTCTCAAGCGGTCGACTTCCCCTTTGCCAATCGCCGTTACGGCTGCACCGTAGAACCTCCTTTGCCCCTGCTGTCATGCTTACGGCAAGGTCTCGCGCACTAGCCGGTAGCGGGAGGCAGGCCGCTCTCTTCAACACTGTCTCGGCCATCGCGTTTCGCTGCGCCACCCGCTTTGACGGTCGGAGCGGCTTGCTCGGTTCAACTTGCTTCGTCGTGAGCATTACTCCAAGTACGTCAAAGGTTGTTCGCCTTGCTATCGTCTCCGGCTGTACGTCCGCCTCTTCGTTCCCTTTGCTCTCGGCGTACACTATCTGCTCCGGAGCGTCCCGCGCAGTTGTGAACCACAGGGACTTCGACTGCGTACCATGCAGGGTCAAAACCTTGTGTCTTTTTGAAAATGGCAAAAAAAAAATTCCGGAAAAAAATGGGTTTTTTGAATTTTAAAAGTTTGGAACAAACTCTGCAGTAATTTTTGAGGAAGTTGAGCAAAAAATTTTTTTTCCAAAAAAAATTTTAGGGCTCCATCGGCCCCGCGGGAGCGTTTTGAAAAGACACAAGGTTTTGACCCTGCATGGTACACACCTTCATTCCTGTCAGCCCCGCAAATGTTCCTGACCTCTTGGCTGCCTCTTGCAGCTTCGCGAGGCTCTTCATCAACGCGTAAACGTCATCAACGTAAGACAACGGAATGGTCGCCTCGATGTCTGCTACGTGCCGCATCCAGACACTGATAAGAACGTTTATCAGTATCACGCTCAATGGACACCCCTGCATAATTCCATTAGTCGGTACGAAGCCTTCTCCGACCACGGCTCCAATTCGGAAATGGCGCTGCATGCTGGAGTAGGCCGCTCGCAGAGTTCTCAGCACTGTTGGGTGGAACCCGAGCTCCTCCGCTAGCCGGAAGGCGATATCTATCGGCACCGAGTCGAAGCACTTCTTAAAGTCCAGCCAGAGGGGATCCCCCGTCACGTGCGCCTGCTCTATGAGACCTGCGAGGTGCCAGACTAGGTCGTCCGTCCCATGTTTCTTCCGGCACCCGTGCAGCCCGCTGGGCGCTACCTTATCCATCCATTCCAAGGCCTCTTGTGCACGGATCGCCGCCCAGACTCTGTACCATGCAGGGTCAAAACCTTGTGTCTTTTTGAAAATGGCAAAAAAAAATTTTCCGGAAAAAAATTGGGTTTTTTGAATTTTAAAAGTTTGGAACAAACTCTACAGAAATTTTTGAGGAAGTTGAGCAAAGTTTTTTTTTTCCAAAAAAATTTTTAGGGCTCCATCGGCCCCGCGGGAGCGTTTTAAAAAGACACAAGGTTTTGACCCTGCATGGTACAGTACCGGTGTGACAGATATTGGCCGCTGCGATAGCGGGTCTCCTGTGCTCTCGGGCTTCGGCAAGAGGTGCAGAATCGCGTGCATCAGTTGTTCTGGCCATTACCCCTCGCTCTCGACTCGGTTCATCGCTTCAGCCATTAGTTGCAGGACTTCGGCGGGTAGTTGTCGCAGCTCGAAGACACGCCACGCGTGCAGTCCGGGCGAAGAGGTCGTCTTCATTCGCTTGAGTGCTGCGCTAACGTCTGCCGCGCCGATGGTCTTGTGTTCCATTTGTTGGGGGGCCGGCAGGTACCGCGCGTAGTGCGTCTTAAAAGCCTCCCACTGGATGTCGGTGTACCTCTGAAAGATACCACCCCATGCTTCGGGGCCCCTCAACATCTCGTCGATCTCACCCGGACACGCCGTCAGAGATCCGTCTCGTCGCCGCAGGAACACCGATGGGCTTTCTCGACTTCCCGCAAGAAACCGGTATATGTCGCCTTTGTCACCGCTGTTCCACGCCTTCTGCATCTGGTCTTTCCACCGCCGCGTTCGCTGCTGCTTCAATGCGGAGACCGCTTCGCGCTGCGAACCTTCCAGCACCTCTACCATTTCCAATAACCGCTCCAGCTCGTCGCGTCCGCCTTCGTCGTGGCTTGTAGGACCATTCTGCGGCAGGTACCCCCTGGATACCTTCTTTTGAAGTGCGCCTCTTGCATTTCTCTCGGCCAAAGTCATCGCCCCGGGCTGCTCTCTTTCTAGCCTTTGACTCGCCTCGGCTACCACTGTTCGCAGCATTCCTAGTACCTTGTCCCGCTGCCTGGTGGTCCTATCAACAGCACCCCGCGCCGAGACCGCCTGTCGTGCAGAGACATGTGCGTCCCGAACGGAATATCCTTCGGCCCTGCCTTTGCAGCCGTCTGCGTCTTTCTGAGAAAGGCCCTTCTTGTGGAGCTCGAGCAGGTACATCTCCGCCACTTCTGATGCATTGCGCAGAGCTGCTTCTGCCCCATCTACCGAACGTTTCCGGCGTAGTGCCGCCTCGAGTGCGTCCTGCTCCTCCTTCTTCGTCGACAGCGGCACCTTCTTCGGAAAGGGAGCCGGTATCCAATGCGTCCGCTTCGGGTGTGAGGCTGCCCGCATGTCTAGGGTCACGAAAAGTGGACAGTGAGTCGGTATGTCGTACTCGTGCGGGTTCGCTGTCCGGGTGTCGACGAGTGCTTGCGACGCGTTTGCGTTTAGAAAACACATATCGATCCTTGTGCCTGCCGCTCCTGCCCAGCAGGTGGGTGGTGCGTCTCGCGACGTTTGATGTGCCGCGGCTGCTGCCGCGTCTGTCCACCCGCTCCGGCAGGCAGCCATTAGGGACACGCTCTCCTCTACTGGTGTGTTGAAATCTCCCAAGATGGCTACTGGTACCTGCCCGAGCCCTGCCGCCATTTCAAATACGTCCGATATAAACTTTTCCCGTTCCCTGACAACCTCTGCTTCTCTCCCTACTTGCGCATAAATCGAGATTACGTGCAAAACGCAACGAGCATTGCCTGTCGCTACGACGGCGTGAGCCACCCGTGTGCTTTTCGCCAGTCTAGTCTCCAGTTCAGTCTTCGGGCGTGCGTTTGCGGCGACCACGCTGTTGTTTATCACCACTGCGGAGCCGCCTGGTGCCCTCTGTCCTCTTCCGTTTGCCCCAACCACTGTCGGGACGTCTTCTCCCCAGCAGCACTTCTTGCCGTACGCTCCGAGAAACATCTCACACGTCCTCTTCCCCTCTGGGCCCACTCGGGTTTCCTGACAGGCCACAATGTCCGCGGGCAGCGTCGCGACAGTTCGATACTTTGTGCTCATGGAGCCAAGATTAACTGTTGCTAACACGATTGCGTCCTTGGGTGCGTGCTCCACGTCGGTGGGGTGCAACACGGCAGCAGACGTTAGCTCTCGTACGCTTACTCGGGACGTCTCGGGGGGCAAGGAAGCCAGTAACCGATACCCTGTGTGGGGAAGCATGAGCGCGTCATAGTGCTGCGGGCGGTAGGTTAGCACGATTACCCGCGACGGGTTCTCAGCTCTCCCCGCTCGCCTTAGATGCTGCAGGTCCCCCGTTGAGAGCACCCATATGCTCGCCTTTAGAACTACTGCGGCGGCCTGCAGCGTGATCTGGTCCCCGTATGTACCATCCTGTGCGACTGCAAAGAGGTATTCGGAGAATGGTTGGGTCTCGAATGCGGTTGGTGTTGAATTGCGAAGTTGCCACGTCACTTTCTGTCGCATGGAAGCCGCCGTGATGCTCAGCTTGCTCCCTCTTACCAGAGCTGCGAATTGGCAATTCCCGTCCTTCTCCACCGACACGCGCTTTGCGGCCAGCGCCTCGGCCACACTATCAATATATTTGTCGTCGCTCTCCGCTCGCGTTAGCTGATGACGTTGAGCGGCCTTGGACCCGGCCGACTGGGGTTTTGGATTGTCGCCGCGTCGGGCTGGCGTGGTTTGGTTGTCGGCTGGTGATGTTGGGAGTTGTCCAAGGCCAAGGGTGCCTTCCGGCGATGGGGCTTGTTGTGTCGCCCTTGTCGCACTTGGTTTGTTTGCCAGGTGTAGATCGGCGCCCCGGTCAGTGTGCACAGTCTTCGGTCGTCGGTTGTTTGGATCTGATGATGATACTGATGCTGATGATGATGATTTTGTTGCCGACGGTTCTCGTTTACACACTTCTCCGACACCCTGTCCAGGACGCCCGGGGCCCTACTTCTCAATTGGACTGTATCGGTTGGCGCCGGTGGACATCATGTCCACAAGGGACTGCTGCTTCCCGCTTCCCTTGGCACCCTTGGCTTTCCCGGCCTTCTTTGTAACCTCGCTCATCTGCCGGAGCAGCTCGGCCTCTTGCTCTTCCGCTTCCTTCTTCGCTGCTTGTTTCTTCCCCTTCTTGCTCGTTTGCGACGATGTCTGGCTTGAAAGAGGCTGACGTGGAGGTTCGTCGTCAGGAGGTGAAACGGGTGCGGGCGCGGGATTGCCGATTGCTGGCGCTGGAGGCGCTTCACTCGGGATCCTGCGCATCGATTCGATTCGCGCGTTCGTTTCGTCTTCGAACGCGAGTAAGCGGCGTTCGACGTCCCCCATCCAGAGCAGCTGCTGTTTGTACGTTTCGTCGTACCGCTCCTTCGCTATCTGGGTCTGGGCTTCCGCCCACTTCAGAAACCGCTGCTCGTACGAGTGCTCCCATGTCGCTCGCGCCACGGCCCGTTCCTTCTCCCACGCTTGGCGTTGCTGCTTCTGCTGTTGGGCCCAAGCTTCCCAGGCAACTGCGGTCTCCGCGCCGGTGGGTACTGCATCCTGCTGCATCTCGACGTCCGACTCGGCTTTGGCAGTCGGTTGCAACTCGTCAAGCTGCTGTTGGAGCCTCGCCACTTGCCTCTTCCTTGCCTCGGTGTGCGCTTTCACCGCCGTGCGCCACTCTCTCTCGCCCTCCTTCTTTCCGAACTCCGAGACAAACTCGGCCTTCGTGTACCTCGGCCCCCGAGGGATGTTGTTGTCAGGGAGGCGTAGCGGGTGTTCCGGCGCTGCGAGGCGCTCGATGTGGCCTTTGAGCCGCTGGACCTTCTCCCGCCTCAGCTCCTCTTGGCGCTGTTTTTCCCGCTCTTCCAGGTCGACCACGTCGGCCTCCTCGTCTCCCACCCGCACCCTCGTCACCGGCGGCGGGGTGGCGGCTTCGATGATAGCGACACCGCGCCTCATCCTCACGCGCGCCCCCGCCCATCCGAGCTGTTCAATGACAGCCTCGTACGCCTCTGCCCTGCCTTTGAGTCCTCCCAAATGTAGAGAGAACTGCCTGAAGACAGGCAAGTGCACCACACGTACCACTGGCATGGGCTGTTGGTCACCCGAAGCTCTGGCACCGGGTTCCAGGGGAACCGCGTGGAGGTCGCCCGTGCTCATCTTTTCGTTAGTGATTTTGTGTGTAGTGTGGATTTTTCCCCCTGTGTGTGTGTGTGTGTGTGTGTGTGTGTGTGTGTGTCGTCGGTCTTCTCTCTTTGTCTTCGTCCTCTTGATACTTTCTTGGAGCTTCCTTTTACCGGTACGGATCCCGGTGCCGCTCTCCTTCGAGAGTGTCCACGGCAAGACACCAATAAAGTACAGTGTAATCGAGTTTAGTCGACGCGTAATCGAGCTAAAGTCAGGTAGGTGAATTGGCTCAGGAGGACGCTTTCTGCCTATTATTTATCGGAAAATCATGTGCTTTGCTCCTCTTACCCCCTTTTAAAACGTCCTCCTACTCTGCGCCGGAAAGCAAGTATGCTTTGCCTTTTTGCAAGTGGTCCGCAACAGCCGATGAATTCCCGTGCAAAGACCCCACACAAAAAACACTAAGCCCCGCAACACATCAGTGAGTTCGATCCAACGAGTAGCTGGTTCACTCCGAAGTTTCCCTCAGGATAGAACCAAACAGGGTTACGCCAGGTAAAGCGAATGATTGAAGGCATTGGCGAAATCGCCGCCTCGACCTATTCTCAAACTTTAAATGGGCGTGAGCTCGAGGTTACTTCATTGAATCCCGACGTAGAATCCTTGGTTCTAAGTGGCCACTTCTGGTACGCAGGACTGGCGACGGGATGAACCGAGAGCTGACTTAAGGTGTCCGAGTGATCGCTCATCAGGTCCCTAGGACGGTGGCCATGAAAGTCCCGCAAAACTTTCACTCTAAAACTACCTGGCCCTGTTGTAAAGCTTGTATTTTCCCTTGTTGTTAATATCCCGTATGAAACTCCGTACCGTTTCCGCATGTTCCACACGTGAAAACGTTTGAGCCCAAAAGCATCGGAAGCCACACCCACACCAAAGCAAGTGCCCCACGAAACAACGTTTTAGGCTCAAAGCAGTTCGGGAGGAGCATCTATCTATGTTCGGAAGCATTTGTGATGACAAATGACAGTTTCAAACAGCGATACATTGAGAAATGTGCCGACCTTGGTATAGACGCCATGCCGGGTATTGTGCACACAGAACCTCATCAAACCAAGTTGTGCGTCTCAGGACAAACCCTTGCTGCAAAAGGTAGTATCGCCCTGGCTAGTGCTCTGCGAGGGTCGAGGTTCACTGATATTGAGCTTTGCAACTCTTACATAAACGATGAAGGCTGTAGCGCCTTGTGCTGTGCGTTGACCGGGAATCCCCATTTAATCCAGCTGAATCTGTCAGGGAACAATTTCGGCAGCGGTGCTATTGGAGGCCTGTCCGACCTCGTTAGGTGCTGTCCGCTGTTGAAGGTATTGACATTGGAATGGAACAATACGGGCGTCTGCAGCGTCGACTTTTCGCAGTTATGTGATGCCTTTGCCTCAAGCAAGACTCTGGAAAAGCTTGACCTGCGAAATAACAGAATTGGACCAGAATCTGCCTCGGCTTTGGCGCGGTTAACCGAACACAACACGGCTCTGAGATGTATCGACTTACGTTGGAATCGAATAGGCCAGTACGGTGCTGAGCTGATCGCCAATAGCCTGGCTCGAAACCCAATTATCACCTCGATCCAGCTGACCGGAAATGATGTCGATTACGCGACGCTCGTGGCGATTGACGCTCGATTGCATCAGAATACCCGCACTCAGCAAGACACTGAGGTCCACACAGTTATTCACCGACAGCGAGAAGAGTATCAGCAAGTTTTTCTCCAAAATTCCGAACGGTTGCAGGCCGAGGTTGCTAGAACTGGAGAGAATCTGGCCGCAGAAAAACAGCGCCTGATGGCTGCGCTCGAGCAGAAAACGACGTCGGAAGCGCAGAACAGAGATCTGGCCACCCGTCTGGAACGTCTGCAAGATCAATTGGCGATTACCGAACGCGAGCTGTCGAGTGTCAAGGAGGCGCACACAGTGCAGCTAACGACTGCAGAAAGGGAGCACGAAGCCGAACGGGCTGCTCTCACGACAGCGCATCGAAAAACAGTAGCCGAACTCGAAGATGCGCATGCGAAAGGAAAACGTTCCGTCGCTGATGCAGCCGATGCGCTTGCGAAGGCCGAAAAGCGGCTTGCAACACAGAAAGAAGAGATGCAAACACTTCGCGCTGAGCTTGAAAAAGCAACGAACCAGATTCAGCAGGTATATTGAAAGCGAACTTTAACTCTAAAAGGGGGGCGATATCCACAGAGGAAGATTGTCCCTTTATCCTCGGGACGGTTTTCTCACTTCTTCAACGCCCGCAGTCACCCAGAGCCGAGTCCCGCCTGTTGACGACTAGTCTTTGAACCTGCGTGGGGGCAGGTGTTCTGCCAGCTCCTTCGCCTCGGCCAGCGGTATGCCCGCCGACAGCATCCATCTTCGGGACGTGTGTCGTCGAGGGACACAGCCTCTGGAGGCTGATCGCCGCCGAGGTGAACGGGTACAGGCCGGAGGTGCTCAGCTTTGTGGGAACTAGTTGGAGGTAGTACAAGAATACCCGAGTTTTTGTCGCCAACTCAAAAAAGCATGTGCCAGAGCCTTTTTGGGAGACGTTGTTTTGATACAGGTTCCCGGATCGGTCGACTGTGGGGAACGAGTAAAGGGGGGGTAGACCTATTAAACTTTATCCACCCGATTTCCCCCGGAAATTCCGCGAACATTAAAACTAGTGGCGTTAAAAAATTGCTATTATCCAGGCTTTATCCAATGGTTATCCAAGGGCTATCCAGGGTTTTGTTGCAGGGTGGTGTTTTTTTCCTTCGCGCCTTCGGCGCGATATTGATTGTTGTTTGGTAAAACCAACGTGTCCGGTCGAAACCCAGCTCATGTTCCCTGTTAGTGGGTGCCCTCGACAATTCTGCTTGTCCAGGTCAGGAGGAGTCAACATCGAAGGATCGAAAAGCAACATCGCTATGAACGCTTGGCTGCCACAAGCCCCCTTCCCCCCCGAAAAAAAAGACTCCGCATTCCGCCGCGAAGAAGACTTGATGCTAGCATCAAACACATGAGAGGCAAGTAGCGCCTGAACACGAAACTAAGATTTTCCCCGTCGCAATTCTTCTGTCACATAACTGAGGGATTTCGATATCACAAGGCACTCCCACCATTCCCGTTCCTTTGTCGCCTGGCCGACGTTCATCCCCTGCACTGGATGCGGTAGAAGTCAAGGAAGAAGTGCCACAGAACAACCCACAGGTTGCCATACCAGCCGTATCTGCACCAGTTGCACCTGCACCGGGTCCGACCAATTCTGAGTGCGCTCTTCTCGGCGGCCTTTCCAAATTTGGACTGTCAGTCCAAATTTGGAAAGGCCGCCAAGAAAAAAAGAAATAAAAAATGGGACTACACCACCACCAAGCCCCGGCAGAGTGGCCAATGTGCAATCTGAGGCCTCTCAGGGCCCAGCCTTGTCGTGAAGATACGTCGCGTCGCGCTGTATTGAGCCTATTTCCTGGTCTGCAGGTCTTTCGAATAATTCGGCGAATACAATGTATCGAGAATGGGTCGGCGGGTGTGAGGCAACTTCTGTTCGCGCTGCCCTTGCGACAGGGTGGTGGAGGAGGGAGCATGTCTGTGCATGATGGACAATACCGTTTCTTCGGGCCGTACCATTCCGTTTTTTTTTCCGGCTCGCTACGGGAGCCGAAAAATTGATTATTAGTATTTGAGGAACACTGAGTGGAGATGACCACTACCATGCAGGGTCAAAACCTTGTGTCTTTTTGGTAAGGGTAGGCGGTTTTTTTTTTTTCCCATGTCCGCGCGCGCGTAAATTTTTGGAAACCCCCGGAAAAAAAAACTTTGGCCAGAAAAAACTTTTGGGATCTGTGCATTGGAACCGGTCGTGAGAGCGACTGCAGGCGTAGTCACGAGCGTGTCCGGCTCGGGAAAAGTCGAAACCCTGTTCATCACACCGATACTTCACGGCGATGCGAATCGCGTAGACGTTGTTTACCTCAATGTGTATGGACTTTGAAGCCGACTATACCCGGTGCTGGGTTGGTGCGCTGGGCAAGCAATATCGTGCTACTTTGACGTTGGTGTCAATCTAAACAGCAAGAATCGCGTAGCTTTAGCCAGCTCCTGCTGGACGCAGTCGAAGCATGCGGGATACAAGCACAGCCTCAGCCTCGAAAGTGTGCGCGGTTTTACCGGCAAGGCATGTCGGGAGGGTTTGCCGCTGTGGTGCGATTATCACACAGAACCAGTCCGGGGCAGTGCACGCGTCTATGCCTTCCGACGCCTGAAGCAGTTACTAGTAGGGACGTATCTGAGACTCGACTGAGGAGGCATTAAAAGGACGCGGGCAAGCGATGCGTTCACGGTGCTTGCGACATAGTGCACTCGACCGGCGGCAATGCCTTGTGGTGCGGTGTATATTTGCGAAGAAAATGGCACTCGTCACCTGACAGTCTAGACCGCACACCCCTGAGCATAACTGCCTTCGTTGCACACGGCGTCTAACCAATTGCCGTGTGCTAGAAGCACCTGCCCTCCGTGCGGATGTCGAGACATCACTGGTCTCTTTCGATGTGGGTGAGGTACATCTTGTGAGTCCGGCCGTTTGCTACGCATGAGAAGGTGGCCACTGGCTACAGCTTGCTGACAGGAGGGTCGGCAGAGTACCGACAAACTCCGTTTACACCAAACAGTTCATCTTTGTGAACTCGAGTAACATCGACAAAGCCACACCCGAAACGACGGGGTCGACGTCCGACTTTTGGGGTTTCAACAGCAGACCGCCGCAGAAGCCGCGAGAGCAACCATCCTTGCACAAGGTGGAGGAAAGCAGAAGTTGAAGTTCACCATACTATCTGCGGGTAGCTGGCGCTTATTCGCCGATGGAAATGCCACCGACGAGCCGTCAGTACGGTGGTTCGGTAGGACCGTGACATCGCAATGGGGCATGTCAGGAGATACAAGATTGACGGACACCCGCACAATCGACAGTCCTCTGGGTCACTGCTTTATCGTTCGCGGCGTACCCAGCGAACCGCGATCTCGAGTTCAAACCCGAGTGTTTTTTCTCCTTCGCATTCGACTATGGAAAGTTTTGTCGAAACGCACCCCGCGCGACGTTCAGGGTTATTGAACTCTAGACTGCCACCGCAACCCCTCGGACACATCAAGTTCATCATCACACTCATCTTTGAGCTCATCGTCCAGGAATTCCACCAAGAACGGGCACAAAAGTGCCAACAGCGGACCGGCCAGTAGTATAGCCGGCACATATGGTGTGACATCCAGTAGTAGAAAGTCTTGTGGCAAAAGTTTTTTTTTTTCTGAAAAGTTTTTTTTTTTTGCGCGCGCGCGCGTAAATTTCTGTGGGCCGACGGACATGGGCAGTGCTCCCGCTAACGAAAAAGTGCGAGGAATTCCTCAAAAAAAAAAAGAGGCTCGAAAAAAGAGGGTGAGGAATTCCTCATGAGGAATTCCTCACCCTTTTCCGATTGGTGGTATCGTGTAGCCAAAGCACTGCATCACGGTCTACTCTCTGCTGGGCATGGTGGGCTGGCGGGTAGAAGTTGGGGGCTGGAGCTGAGAAAGAGAGTCGAGGCTCAGAAGCAGCCCCGGATTTTTTGACAGATTCTCTCCGAGTCGACACAAGTGCCTTGTTCCATGTGATCTCTGGTCTGCATCTACTCGTGGCAATGATTTACCAGCACACAGTATCGAGTGGTGGTTGAATTTGAAATGGGCTGTTGCCTTCAGGAATGTGCAGTGTTTATTGTGACAAACAGACTGAGAAGTGCAAACTTTCTCCACCTGTACCGTACCGTTCGCCGGGGGGCAGACCCCCCGGACCCCCCTTGAATGGTGCTCCCCTGGAGAAAAGCTTCTCGGTCTCAGAAAGTTGGTCGAGAAACCGAGGCAGAAACGAAGCTAATAACCTGCGCAGCACAGGGGAAAAAAATTTGGGGGGCACGAAAAAAAAAAAGTCCAAAAGCAGGTTTTGGAGTTCCTCACCAAAAGTGGGGTTAGCGGGAGCACTGTTTGCAGGGGATTAGTTTCTGTTGCAGATTTAGACCGACGGTCTAAATCTGCAAACCGGACTTAAAAAAAAAAATGTTCAAAAAACGGTGTTCAAAGTAAATATAGGCGGGGGGTGTGGTGTTTAGCAGTGTGCTGAAGGTGCTGGAAGGCTGCTGAGCCTCCGCTGCTGAGACCCAGCCGCTGCCGTTCAATTGCGTTCAGCTGCGGGTCGGCAGCCACTGTGCTTCGTTGAGTATCCCACACGAGCTAAGAGTTGCCCATGTATGATAAAGGGGGGCGGAGTTATTTTTGCCCAAATTTTCCGTCGCGCCTTCGGCGCGATGTTGCTAAAAATAACGCTAAAATGTTGTTGTATGCACGGCAGCGCACACCAAAACTGTGGACCTATTATCATAGGAATCATAGGAAAATAGGTCCCCAGGTCCACCCCCCTTCAGCTGCCTGATGACACTGTCTGTTTACGATTTTGACTGTTTTTGGAGCGCAACCCCACAGGGAACCCAGAAGCATCCAGAAACCCCCGAAACGCTTGATCCAGACTGGTGTAGGTTGAAAAAACGCCCGCAAAATGTGTCGCCAAACTGACGGGGTGACCATAATTGACCCTAAAGGACCCATGAAGACCCCTCTTTTGCCGAACGAAGTTGTGGAGATGTGTCGGCTCCGCCCCAAGACGCCGTACATCGGCGAAAACGGCACCGAAACACCGCCCAAAACCACCCCATAGTAACGGTCTAAATCTGCAAACCCTGGAAGCCTTCAAACTAATACCCCGACTGTTTGGGCAGTGGCTTATATATGGGTCTGGTGCTCGGACCAAGTCCGAGCAACGAAAAAAAAAAAAAAGCACAGAATGCCCCGGCTGAGGGGCCCAGTAGTAGTGCTACAGTACAGCAGTCACACTAGCAGTACACAGCACCGGTTACTGCACCTTTGGATAAGCAACGTACAGCCTCAATTTTGGAACCTGCGACAGGCCCAATAGCTTGAAAAATTTTCCGCGCCTGCGGCGCTGGTATTTCTGGCTGTTTCATGACGTGTTGCCAAGAAAGCGAAGACCGCGGCTGTCCGCCGAGATTACTCCCTCAGGTGACACCACTTTATCTTTAGCTATACTTCAACGTTCTTGAATGATCCCGGCACACTGCTACAGTACCCCAACACTTGCCTTCTTCGCATGGCTCTTTTGCTTCCCGAAGGACAGTCTCTGTGGTGGACAGTAGTGACATCCACAAGAGAGGTACACCCTGTCGGGTGCATAAACGTGCAGTTGTGCCGCAACTGGGATTTTTAGTAACTCCGAGCAATTTATGGACAGTTACGTGGGAGGAGTTTTTATATATAAGGCTCTGTGTTTGGGCCACAAAAAAAAAAAAAACAAGCCCAACCAGTTTTTTGAATTCCTCACCAAAAGTAAGGTTAGCGGGAGCACTGCTCGCCACTGAAAAATTATAAAGTTAAATTTATCTCCAAAACCAGTCGACCTATTATCTTAGGATAGTAGGTCCCCCTGGATAATAGGTCTACCCCCCCTTTAGTTGCCACCGAGCTGCCCGTGACTTTTTATTTGTGCACGAACAAGACAAGTAACAACAATCTCAGCAATCGAGCTCGCTCGCTACCGTTAAGGAGGAGTTCAAAGAACTCACATTCGAGAAGCGGCAGCTGGAAACGCAATCAAAACGACGGGACGACGAATTAACGGCAAAGAGTGAAGTGATTGAGAACCTTCACACACGCCGAGCAGAACTCGAAGAGCAAGCACTGACAGCCGACCGAGAGCGTAATGCGCTGGAGCACCGCCTGCAAAGACAGCATCTTGACCACGAACGCGCATTTCAAGCATTGAAGGATCAACACGCTCAGGAGCGTAAAGACGAAGCCGACAAGCACTCTAGGAGAGCCAAGGACCTGTCCGATGAATTGTTGCAGCGTGACAAGATCGCCGTCGATCTAAAAGAAGATATGGCTCGGGCTGCAGAAAAGCACCAGAGTGACCTATTGGAGCTTGAAGACAAACATTCAAAGACGCGGCAGGCGCTGTCAGCGCTGGAGGTCGAGCACCATAGAATGGGTGCCCTTGTTAGCAAGCTCGAAACGGACAAGAAACGGCTGCAAGCAGACCTTCGTGGGTTTGAAGAGCGGAAAGAACATCTTGCTCGTGAGATGGAGACGTTGAACCGGCAACACCAGCTCGAGGTGGACAGACTCACTGAACGCTTCGCAACCGATCGTGCGGACCTTGAGCATAAAGTCCTGCAACGTGACGAGCGCGTCTGCCACCTGGACGCGGAGAACGCTGATCTCTCGCAGAGGCTCAAAAAGATGTCCGATGACTCCGAGAAAGAAAGAGAGCGCGTATTGCGTCGCATGACCGAGCAGATCCGTGTGATCCTCGACGACTCACCAGGCTTCTTGCCTGTAACGCGGTGACGTTACAACAATCAACCTTTAGCAACCTTCGATACGAATACGAGGTGTAAACGGGCCTTTTTGGCATGGCATTCCTGCTCAGCATTCTCGCGCAGCTACACGTGCAGTCGTTCCCTCGCATCTTTCCTTGCTCATACATGCCATAGAGTCTTGACAGCTTAGATGTCTTCTGTACTGTTGATTTCACGACCTCTTTCTTTTCTTAGATTGAAACGTGTTGCCACTTGCGGTAGCCACTCCGCAGTCAGGTCCAACTCCCAGTCCGCGGAACAGCGTTGCGAGTAAAAATTATCCAGCCAAATGCAACGAAGCGGGGGTTGCAGAGCTGGCGTGCCTCAGCTAAGAACGCTCCGTTTTGCGTACCGCGAAGGTCATTCAGACAATCGCAACAGCCACAGCGAACACGAGACGTGTTGGGATATCCCATTGCAAGAAGATTGCCTGTAACCTTTTGCGGTACCACGTGTAGAGAAGGTGAACCCTCACTCCGAACTCATCTAACCAAAACGACTACACAAGTACACGCTGATACTCAATGCTCGTCTACAAACTTATTTACAAGTATCGCGAACAAATCGAACAATAAATGCCGTCACCCGGAGACCCGAACCCTGCGGTTTCAAGCGAACTCTTTAGTTTAAAACTAGCACCAGAAAACTGGGGGGCGAAGGATCAAAGAACAAGGCAGCTTCTCAGCTAAATGCTCGCAAAAGCGGCGCCAGCCGATATTTTCCCGGTCAACCTTGCGTCAGACGACGAATGTTCGTCGATACGCGACTCACTGCTGGCCGCGCATCCAGACTTAGAGGAGCTGCGTAAAGATGGCGGCTGGAGGGCGAAGAGGTTCCTGACCATTTTCATGATCAGCCTTGGTGTTGCGAACGTGTACGCCATGAGGGTCAATCTGTCGTGTGCTGTGCAACCCATGCAGAAGCACTACGGATGGTCCAACACGACTGAGGGCTGGGTCCTGTCCTCTTTCTTTTGGGGATACATTCTCTTTCAAATCCCGGGCAGCATTCTGGCAAGCAAATACGGTGGGAAACACGTCCTTGGGCTAGGCGTGCTCGGCACGTCTGTCCTGACGCTGTTGCTGCCACTGTGCGCGTCTCGTTTGTGGTTGTTGTTCACTGTGCGAGCGGTGACCGGGTTCTGCGAGTCTGTCACGTTCCCGGCGATGAACGTGTTGTTCACGGAGTGGATTCCTTGCGAGGAACGGTCGTTCCTCGTCGCCTTCGCCACCGGCGGTGCTTACGTAGGCACGATCATTGCGTTCCCGATCAGCGGGTATATCATCGGCCTGAAAGAAGACAGCGATGGAACGTCTACCACGTGGCCCTGGGTATTCTACTTCTTCGGCATTTGCGGTCTAATCTGGACAGCACTCTGGCAGCTCCTCGGGAGCAGCCGCCCCAGCGAGCCCTCATGCTATCCTATAAGCGAGAAAGAGCAGCAATATCTGGACCTAACCGTAAAAGCCGACGGAAATGTCATCGGCGAACGCACGGTCGTCACCAAAAGCCCACACCCGCCTTGGAGGAACTTTCTGACGCATCCGGCTGCGTGGGCTATTTATATCAACCATTTTGCTTACAACTACGGGTACTACACTCTGTTGACGTATCTGCCGAAGTATATGGACGAAGAGCTCGGATTCAGTTTGAAGGACTCCGGCATCGTCGCTGTGATCCCGTATATGCTGCAGTGGATCTTCGCGATTGGTAGCGGGCTGTGTGCGGATACTATTGTGAAGGCGTATTCCGTGCGAACTGTGAGGCTACTGGCACAGTCGATATCGTTCATGGTAGGCACGGCTGCGTTGGCGGGAACTGGCTGGATTCGTAGCACGCCGTTAGCGATGGCTTGTTTGTCGTTCGCCGTGGCCAGCAGTGGAGTTTCGGTTGCAGGGTATTCTACCAATTACGTCGACGTCTCCCCGCACTATGCTGGCCAGCTTTACTCCGTCGGGAATGTCATTGCCAACCTTGCGGGCATCATCTCGCCTATCATCGCTGGATACATCCTGGGAGACTCGCCAGCCGACGATGACCGGCCGCCGGGGCTGTACACCCCCGCGATGCCACCTTTTTCGGATGACAGCTCCGGGTCTGGCAGCTACGATGCGCCTGCGTCGCATTGGAGGAATGTCTTCTACCTTAGTGGGCTCATCTATACGGTGGCGTTGGTGTTTTGGTTCAAGTTTATGGTCGGGAAGCCTCTTCAGGAGCTGAACTGATTTCCCGGTACCAGGACCCCGCATGCCGAGATCCAGTTGAGTGCACTCACGCTGCCAGCACCGTGATCGTCAATCGCACCTTGCGGCCAGGATGTTCGGATGTGATTATCCAGGAACCTCCCTATTCCGATGATGGCACCGCTTTTATCAAAAACCCGTTTTCACATATCTTCTACCGCTGTGCGCTCATCTTGGCGATGGTGCCTTCGGGGTTTCTAGCCCTCGATCTCAACATCAACATCGAGAGCTTCTGTTACCCATTCGCAGACACCCCAGGTCACCACACTTCTTCGACATACAGAAGTTCACAAACTACGTCGCTCTGCAGTTCGTCACGTGCTTGTCCAATACACCATCAACCGAACTACCTCCGTCAACCATTCTGCATCCACCCATTTCACGCGAACGAGTAAACGAACAGCACAAAACTAACGACCCCCCCCCTCGCATATAGTTTGCACTGTTCACAACCGAAACCTGTAAGCTATATCAGTCAATATTTGATCCTGCGACCGAAAAGCCTATTTCTCGGGCTTGTGTTGCATCATAACATAGGAACCAGCACCATTTTTGACGCATACGAGCTCGATCTTCCGATTGCGTGCCTCCTCGGTTATTACTTGTCTTGGCATTGGGCCACACACAGATCCCGACATTTCCGACTTGTATCGGTCCTTCTTTTCGGGATACATCCAGGCCTTGCGTTTCGCACGTGTTTAAATTGTTTTTTCCGTACGTGCGAAATCCGTACGTGCTTTCGTGTGTCTCCTACTTGACACAAACACGTGTCAGCCCAGGGAAAGCCATCGCTGATTGCGGGGACCATTTGCAAAGGCAACGGAGCACACTAACAACATAAATTAACTCGTTTCCGGTAAAGGAGCACCGTTCTTATAAAAGCAGAGGGAGCTTCCCATTCTAAATCCTTCGCGCCCTCATTCCAATCGTCGACCACGACCTGTCCCGCCAAAACAACACTTGTTCTGTTCAGGCAACATTGCGTAGGTCGTGTACAGCCATCCTGGACCTTACCAACTCGAACATCCTGCCCACTCTTTACCGGAAAACAAGTATGCTTTGCTTTTTCCTTCACCTTTTTTAGAGTTATAGTTCGCTTGAGACTTTTTGCAAGTGGTCCGCGATAGGCCGATGGATTCCCGTGCAAAGCCCACCGCACAAACCCCCCCCCGAAGCCCCGCAAAAAAGATCAGCGATTTCGTATCCGATTTAGCCGCAATCGGGGCCGTAGTGTGGCAAGTTTGAACTTGATATGCAGCAACAATCTGTAACGATAGACTGCACAAGCCGCTACAGACTACCTCTTTGCACGCGTCGTGTCATGCTTCGGTTGCTTTTTGCCCCGCAAACCCGTGTGGCAAATTATGGCTGAGGCCACTCATTCGCTACCTCATCGAGTGGGTACAACACTACGTATTTCTTTTCGGCGTACTTTTCGTCACCCATTCGGGTGACGACGACTGCTTTTCGCATATTTTTGCTGATCCACTTTAGGTGTCAAAGGGGCCTTCACGTGGCGACGCTGTTGACCGCACCTTAATTGAGTCGTGGTCGCCGATCCCAACCGCTAGCATCATGTACTTGATGCGACGCGGAACAAGTGCTGACAGCTCCACCCGGCGAATAGAGGGCCCCAAAAGTGGCAAATCGACCGGTCGGGGGGCGCTTAGCAGCCAATGGCCTGATGACTGAGTGCACACCTAAGTTGGGCTGCATCCTCGTGTTGTAGCCGTGTTGTGTATAAGGCTTCGTGGGGGCCTGGTCAACCACCTCATCACAATAGGCGCAAACCTTTCTCGACAGTGATTGGACAGTCGGGATGCCGGGGGCGGGTCTCCATGAAGAAGAGAAAAGTAAAGCAAGACTTGCCCCCTGCGCCTGCTGTCTCCGGCTGCTTCGGCAGACGACACATACTAGTACTACTACTTGCTGATCCACACAGAATCACAAATACAGCTGGGGGGATGCGTGCGAGAGTCCGGCCTCGGTCCGTGAACCTTGACTCGGAGGGTGGATCGGTGCGCGAATCTTCAGAAGCACCCACGGGCTCGGCCCGAACATTGTTCCACGGCAGCAACCGCGTCGTCAAAATTATATCGGCCTCGTTTTATTCCAACCTCGTTTTGCGCGCTATTCCCCTTGGCGCATTAGCTCGGATTGGGTTGGGCAGATGTGTTGGTGTCTGTAGTACGAGAATCTTAACCGACATCAACCGAGCGAACCCCAGGTGGGATGGAACAGTTAGGATACGTAGAACCAGGTCGGATTCATCCACAGCAGGCCTTGCGTCGATTTGAATGAGAAAACTGACTGCACAAGGTCCTGGGAGGGATTCCTCAAAAAGGTGAGCTGATAGGTGGAATTCCTCCGGTTGGAGGTCCAGTACCTCAGCGGTTCGGAGTAAGTCTGTGCGTGGCTATAGTGTAAGTAGAAATTGAAGCACGGAGTAAAATACTGTAGTTTCCCGGGTACCGTGTACAGCACGAAAGGGTCTCAGGAACCTATTTCAGAACATGGCCGGCCCATCGGCTTTAGCGCAAGCACTGCTTGCCGGACCCCCCCCCCCCCCCCACCTTTGAAGTCATCCAACCATTGCCCAAGGCTTCCGGCCACCCGTTCGGATCCTGCACAACGTTTGTTCTATTCTATCGCGTTTCCCTCTTCCCATCGCGGTATTTCTGCGCTGGACATGCCAGAACCTCGACCGCAACTCATTTCGCACTCCCTGTCTGTGCAACCAGAGTGAGGGTTTTGATACGGCCGACTCATGCTTTCTGTTCTTTCCTGCAGCTAGCTACGACGGCAACCTCAACCTCGCTTTGCACGCACGCCCGTGCCGCCAGCTTCGCTCCGACCAGTGGACTTGTCTGTCCAACAAGGGGCTCTAGGTAGCCATGTTTTGTTCGTTGTGACAGAACCATAGTCACCCCCAACAAGTAACATCCGTTCTACCTTTCTCGTTTCAACGCGTTTGCAGCCCATGCGATCCAAAGCCTGTGTACGACGCGGTTCCGACCAGATGTGTAGTGCAGTTCCGATGGTGCTTCTCGGTGGTGAATCCACTTCTTCAGGTCGTTTATCACCCGTTTTTCGTAAATTGTAAGAGCCTGGCACTACCAGAAGCATACTATCTCAACCTGCAGGCACGAAACTGATGAGCAACGCTGGCCGGGGGGGGGGCATCACACACAAAAGAACGGATGGTTCCGACTTGAGACAGTGCGATCCTAGTCCTGCTAGCTCTGGCGAAGGGCGTGCTGAACCGACCGTTGACTTTCCGCTTGATTCCTCGTTCTTCGCAAAACGAAAGCCTCTTGAGACACAGCACGTCGTGAGCAATAGAGAGTCGGTTCTGGCAAGCCTTCTTTTCGAAGATGAACAGCATGTCGTTCGACCACGCGATGCTGACCACCAGCGTGATTGATTGCGTGTCCGAGGGCTCCGACCATGACACACTGGGAGCTGCGGACTCATTTGGCATGCAACTTGTCCACGGAGACGAGGAGGTCAGCCACCTTTCGTTCATCGAGTCTCGCCCTGGGGTTCACAATACCCACGGTAGCAAACAGCGGCCAGGGTGTGCTGGTGGAACTTTCGTCCAGGTGACCACGGCCACTGTGACGTTCTCCCTACCGGACCTCAATGAGGAGCATTCGGTGCTCAACCCGTTTCAGCTCGACCGCCTTTGCAAGCGAAAGGCGACGGCTGACATGTCGATGGCGGCGATCCGGTCGGTATCTAACAGCATCATTGACAAACTGGCACCCGCCGATCTTACACAGATCCCATTGCTCGATGTGACAGCCGGGGCCGCTCAGCTGCTGTCGGAGGAGAACCAAAAAGTGCCTCTGCCTTCACCACCCCACGCACCGGTCACATCCCCGAAGACCTGGGCGCACTGGAAGACCGTCGTGTGGCTGCTCTTCAGTCCGGCAGTAGCCCGGTGCTTTTCGTCGAACGGGGACTGGCTGGCGAAGGCGTCGCGCTTCATGTTCTACGTATCGCACGCCGTTACTATTGTGTCCCTCCTCTCGTTGGTCATCTCCGCTCGGCCGGCGGCTGTGACGCGAAGGGCGTTGCATGAAGATGGTGGGTCGTCGAGTTCCCGCTTTGGCCATGAGGACTATGCGGTGGAATTCGTGTGTATCTTGTTCTTCGCTTTGGAATGGGCCGTGCGGTGCTGGACGGAGCCGGTAGGACCTCAGCAGGAGGCATACAGAACGGGAAGACGGCATTCGTATACCGCAGTGGAACGGGCGAGAACGCTGTTCGAGATTCCCGATGATGATTTGGATGATTTGGACGACCAAGAAGGGGGGAACGAACGTTCTGACGTTGTATCGCAGGGTCCGAATGCCGCCGAGTTCCTCTCGGTGAACCCCAGCGAGCCATCCCCGACAGCAGGGGGGGCCCACGCACTTCTTTTGACGCTTGACTCGCCGTCGTCTCGGGTGACAGGGGACACGAGCAACACGAACAACACGGATGCTGCTTCGAACAAGCCGTTAGTAAAGAAGGCGGTGTCGAAACCAAGGCGGGCCCCCCACGTTGCCCTCCCCCCGCTAGCTCCGGCGTGTGTGCAGCACTCCTCGGCCAGTCGGCACACGCCCGGCGCAACGAGTCCGGGGGAAGGGTCGTTCTGCTTCTCTGCCTCAGGTGGCTCGCTGTCACCACGGAAAACACTGGAGAGCCCGTGCGGTTTGGAGCCGACCAATCCCTTGAACTTCGCCTGCATCGACGAGCAGACCAAGGCCCACGCCTCGTACCCGGGCGTGCTGCAATACTCCCCAAGGCGACACAGCGACGAAACCACGCACCTTGCTCAGGCCACGCTCAGCCCGCAGCTTCGTTCGTCGCAAAGAGAGTTTGACCAAGGCCAAGACGAGATCCAGCCGGCAGGCATGCCACAAAACTCCCCAAGGCGAGCCAGCGACACATCGCAGTCCAGCCCGCGCCGTGCACATACCCCCAGTCCCCACTTCCGTTCTCCACGAAGGGAGTCCGGCCAAGAGGAAAGGCAGCCAGCAGCGAATGGCAGCCATAAGCGCTCGCTTCGGTTGATAAAGAGGAGGAGCCGGTCGAGCCCCGCCTCGCCGGAAGCTCCGGGTAGAGACCTCGACACGTCGCCGCTGTGCACGGAAAGCAGCAGCACACGACTCGAAAAGCGAGCAAGACGGACATTGGACGTGGATGACTCCGAACACGGGTCACCGATGGCAGAGTCAGATAGGGACGCATTGGAGGGGTCCGTGGCAGACTCGTGCAGTGAGGCTGCACAGGATGGGCGGAGGAGGAAACCGAGGGCGGGGCAGAAGCGGGAGAGTTTCCCTCCCGAAAGTCAGAACACTGTGCTCACTGATCGCGACGCAGAACGCGTCTGCGACCGAACAAGTACTCCCAACCAACGCGAACCCTCCGGTTTGGAGCGAAAGCCGTCATACAGAGATCCCAACCGTCCCTCCAACTTCACCGCTTCAACGGCATCCAGCGCCGTCCTCCTCTCCGTGCATCTTCTAGAGAGCCGCCTCTCCGCACTCGTGGAACGCACGCAAGAGTCGAGTAATATCCTCTCGCCCACCTCGAAGGCATCACCCCTGGCGGGGGACAGGGTTCCCTTCGTGTCGCCTCTGTCAAGCCCCCACAACCTTGAGTCACCTCTCAGTAAAAGCCAGAATCCGCTCCTCGCTCCGCAGCGTTTCGGGTCTCAGTGTACCGCGGGTGACACTGTCAGCGTCGGTAACACCCAGCCTGTGGAACCGGACACTGCAGGGGCCAAGTCTTCAAACCCACTGCCCGGGCTCAACACTGTACCAGACACCACTGGCACCAAGCCGTCTGACGAGTGCGTGGGTCCTCGGGACACGTGGCAGAAAGGTGAAGACTCGGCTGGACAGCTGCAGGGGGACTTGCTCGGGGTGATGGGGGAACGAGGAGGTGGCCACGAAGCCAGCATCGGTAGGTTGCACACAATGCCGATGCGGGCGCCGGGAGGTGTGCCTCCGTGCTCTACCCCACCGGTCGAGCAAACGACGGCCGAGGACGTTCCCAGCGGCAACCCGTGGCCTTCCGTGCTAACGAGCGTGCCACGCGAGCTCCGCCGGACCTGGTGGAGCCGGGGGCACCGCGAAAAGCTTCCCCGGGTGTCGAAGGAGACGTGGGTCGCTCTCATTTCGGTCCTGCCCGGACTGCTGTTCCTGACGGCGCCGCACGTCATGTGCCCCCTGCGGATTGTGATGGTGGCGGGCGACGCGTCCGTTTACGTGAGGAGGCCTGCGCTTTCCGCGGTCCTGGACGCCGTGCGGTACCTCCGCGTGTTGCGCTTGCACACGCTGGGGCAAAGGAGCCGGAACATACGACTCCTGACCGAGGCAGTGAGGAGGTCTGCGGTGTGGTTTTTCTGGTTCGCCACCGGACTGCTGGTTGCGGTGGTGTTCTTCGCGGCGTGCTTCTGGACTGCGGAGACCGCAGGCGTGTCCGACGCTAGGTTGGTCGGTGGGTATGACGGGGACCCCGCGCAATGGGTGCGAGACCAAAACTCGGCACACGCAGACGCGGGTCAGGCGTTGCCCGCGCAGAGCATGGCGGATGGATTGTGGTGGTCGTTAGTGACGTCGTTGGCCGTAGGGTACGGTGATGTGGTCCCGTACAGCGGTCCTGGGAAATTGGTCGGGGCTGCCGTCATGGTGACCAGCATGCTGACGGTCGCGTTTCCGATCTCGATCCTGACGCAGGAAATCCGCGAGGTGTTCCACGAGGACGCGGAGACCCGCACCGGCAACAAACAGCGGCGCAGCCTGCTGGCCGGGCTTGCCGGGGAAACTGCTTCGGCGGCAGTCGACGGCTCCCCGCACGCGTCGCCGACTGCGCAGGCGACTCAAGCTGCTGTGCGCAACGCACGGCGCCAGCGGAAGCCGAGCTACACTGTACATGTCGCAGCAGCTGAGCTCAAGCAGACGCAGCTCGACTTCCAGCGCGCCGCGGACAACCTGCTTCGTCGTGTCCGCCGCTGATCGTGCCCTTTCTTTGGGCAGCGCGCCACACTTGAACAAGATGTAAACCTTGAGTGCGACCGTTTCTATGGGCCATTCGACGCAAGTGCCACGTTTCAGGGCGAACGACTGGCGCATTAGTAGCGAAACAGCCAGACAGCTCAGGGAGCAAGTCTTGCTTCGCTTTTCTCTCTCCGACTGTCCAATCTTGATTGCGAAAGGTTCGTGCTCTCAAGACACCGTGGTGAGAAGGCCGACGGTGTACCCGTGTACTGTTCTGCAAAGCACGACTACAATTCATCGATACACCTTCTATCAACACCTTACTACAACTACTGAGCCGAGTAGACTTCCCGTGGCCACAGCGGCGGCTACACGCACGGACCAGCTTCGCGACATCGCCTTGCAATCAACTCTTGTAGTCAATCTAGCCTTCAATCAACGAAACCGAGAGAAGCAAAAGAAAGAAGTACCTAGCCACAAAGGTTGCTCCCACGTTCGACACGCAATTGCAAACATTGTGCATTCACCGGAAGCTGTCCAGCATCCCGGTGGCAGAAAGAGCGTGGAGGGAACCGGAGGGCGTACTGGCTCACTAAGGGGCTTCACCTTTTGGGTTTGTGCCATCTGTTGATATCCCACGTTTCTACGCCTGGCCCGCACTGCCTTCGTTCGGCGTTAGCAGAGTCGCTGGTTGAGCGACATGTGTGCTTCATCCGACGCTCTGCGCTTGGTGCAGGGCGTGCCACGGCCTACCCGGCATGGCAATCGAGAAGAGCTACCAGCCGAGGAGTTGTCATGTGCACCCGGCAGAGTCTCTTGCCGCCGGTTGCAAACCGTTGTTAGTAGTGTTGTGTAGGAGCTGGTTCACAACAACCAGAGACAAGACAAACTAAAACCCGGAATTTCAAGCGAACTTTAACTCTAAAAAACATCGCCCCTTTTCCGCCGAGCGGCGTAGCTGCAGTCGTGGCGGCGAGCTAGTCGTTGACACAGAAGAAAGTGTAGACAGATGGCCAAAAGGGGGCCACGTCGAGCTATCCCGAATACGAGGAGGCCCAGCTGCTGCATCATCACGTACCAACAAAAAGCGAACTTTAACTCTAAAAAACAGGCACCCAGGGGGACCGAAAGCACTCTCAAGGACACGGGCACCCTAACCCGCCCTATCCACCTCCTTCCTGAGCAACACGCCGTAACAACCGCATCTGATCCGCACCGAACAGGAGAGGAAGAAGAACTCCTTTCCCTCCGGATACGGTCTTCGTCTTCTTCTATTCCATTGTCTTTTCCGTACGAGTCTTCCTTCCTTTTGAACCCTTCCCACACCCTTTCGTCGAAAGTAGGACCGACCCGTATTTTTTGCGAGAAAAGCGAGGTACGATTATCAGACCCTTTTCCGAGTTGCTGAAGGGCAAGAGCTGCGAGGCTCGACGGTATTCCCCGTCGTCAGACCCGCTACCCGTTGGTTTGTGGTTGTCCCGCGACGGACAGTCTTCTTGGTGCCGCACGTGTCCGGCACGCCTGAATCGCTACCCAGCTGACGAAGAAGCCGCCGCAAGAGCAGGCTATCCCGAGCCGACGAACGCAAACAACCCCGGCCTCTTGTAGCCCCGGAGACACCCACTCAGCAAGCAGCACTTCAAGCTGACCTCGGAACCCACCGAAGAGGATGCCTCGCCCCTCCCGCGGCTGGATGCACACCCTGCGCGTGCTGACCCCGTTCGGCGGCCCCGGCGGGTCGCCGGAGCTGCACCCGCGGGCGGCGGCGAGCTCGCAGCGGATGCTGCTGTACCGCTTCACGATGATCGTCGCGTGCCTCGCCTTCCTGCGCGGGCTGCAAGGGCTGCACGACGGGTTCCACGAAGACGCGCCGCGGCAGACCACCGAAATGCTCCAAGGCAGCACCACCGGGCTCCGCCGGGCCCGCGAGCCGGACTTCCACCGAAACGGCACCGCCGTGACCGCCAACAGAACCCACGCGTCGCCTCCCGCACCCCCGCTGGACAAGCCGCAGCACCTCCCGCAGACCCTGCTTCTCCGCGGCACGCCGCCGCCGCGCGCCGTGGACCGCTGGGCGGACGACGTGCCGGCGAAAAAAGACGCCGAGCCCGCGAAACTGTCGGCGAGCGACGCGTTATTGCAAAGCGCGGTCCTGCGCGGGGCCAGCAAGAAGGCCGAGGACGCCGTCGAGCATGACGAGCGGGACGGCGGACGGGCCGCGGCGAGCCACCCTGTTGCTGCGCGGAGCTCGCCTGCGCCTATCAATTCCACCCAGCCGCCCTAGGTTGTCGCAAGATTGCGTCATAGGCGAGCAATTTACCGTGGTCGATTCAGGCGGTGAAGTAAGCGGGTGCTCCTGACTGAAATGGAGCCACAACGGAGCCCGCCTGCGCCTGTCAATTCCACCCAGCCGCCCTAGGTTGTCGCAAGATTGCGTCATAGGCGAGCAATTTACCGTGGTCGATTGGATAGTGTGTTGGCGATCCACCCCGTTGCTGCACGGAGCCCACCTGTCCGCCAGTGCGCGGTTCAATTCCACGCAGCTTCCCTAGGCCCAAGACGGACGGAAGCCAGCCCTTGTGTCGTAGACTAGCAATTCATCGGTGAATTACTACCGCCCTCGGCGGTGAAATACCAGCGGATGATCCTGACACGTCTGTAGTCGACGTGTCTCGGCAGACTGCTGAGTTGGAGGCCGCCGTGCAAAAACGGGCACAGGAGGTGGATAGAATGTTGGCGAGCCAATCCGGCGCCGCACGGAGCACGCCCTAGGCCCAAGACAATTTTCCAAGCGGCACCCTTATGTCGTAGGCTAGCAGTTCACCACCCTCTGCTGCTGGTGTTGTTGCTGTTGTTATTGTTGTTGTTGCTTCTGCAGTCCTCATTGCCTACCGCGTCTGGCCGCGGTCTTAATCGTTCCCAGGGCCAGAATTCCACCGTTAACTGCAATTCATGCCGCCCTCGGTCAACCGGAATTGAATTGAGGGTGGCATCGATTGTGCCGGTCAATTATGGACCTGTCCAGCTTCAGAAACTGCAATCCAGTTTTTTTGAGCGCGCAAATGACACGCCTCTTCCGGTTGCGGCAAGAGAATACACGTTCGAAAAAAGGCGGGGCACCCCGCTTTCTTTTGGCAAAATCCCGTTAAACATCGCTTCGATGTCCTCTTCGGTGACCACTACCTCCAAGCGCCGGCTTGTTGTTGGAAGCTGAGGTTCTTCCACCACAAGGAGGCCATCGAATGCGGCGAGCGCCTGTGCTCCTAGTACGTCTGTCATTCTAAGCACCCCTGCTACCTCCCCTAGCCCTAAGACGGATTCCAGCGCTTTCGAAACACCGCTTTCTTCAGCAATGCTTTCCGCCTTCGCCATCCGTTTTTTCTGTATGTTAACCACGCATTGTTCGTAGTTGTCCGCGTACTGCAATGCAACTTGCAGGTGAGTTCCGCCAGTGCGCACAAACCAACCCCGTTTCGCAAAGCTGGCCTGGTCTTGGTTTCATTAGTTGACGTCAGGTTAAAGACCCTGCTTCGGATGAAAGGCATTGCAGTGAACTGCATGTTGTGCACAGGTCTCAGCCGGAGGTGCTCTGCGATGAAGGTGTGCAGGTGCGGAGGCTTCTGTCCTGAGAGTGCGCTGGTTGAGTTTTTGAGTTGTGTCAGCTTTCCTTTCCGTGACGCGCGATCTCTTTTTCCCTGTTCAAAAAAAGAGAACGGTAGCACCAGACCGCGACGGGAGAAGGCGCGTCAGTGTCGGCCACAAGAAAACTTAATACAAGGTTACACGGATGCCATTCAAAAGTGACAGTAAACAGTAAAGCAAAAGCGCTCCAAAGTACGAAGAACACTGCAAACACTCAAACCCACATTCCTGCGTCAGAGGTGAAGTTCTTAGATCGTAGGAAGACGAACATCTGTGAAAACATTAAAATGTTGTAAAAATGTAAAATGTTGTAAAAACAAGAATGTCTTCATTAATCAAGAACGAGAGTGGGGATCCAAGATGATCAGATACCGTCGTAGTCCACTGCTGTAAACGATGCCGTCTCAGGAACGAGGGAAGTCATTTTAGCTCCCACGGCACCCCCTAACGAGAAGTCAAAATATTATGGGTTCAGGAGGGAGTGCAACCCCCTCTACCCAGACCCTGACCTATATTATAACTGCACAAGGAACCCCCCCCCCGCCGCCACAAGTCACACGGAGCCTTCAAAAAGCCGACCGCTTAACACAAGAAAACCGTCGAAAAAGAAGGAGCCGACGCGAAGAAAATGGCAAACCCGCCCTCGTCCTCTCCCTGCCTCTCGCCGCCGACGGCGATGGAGCACTTTCTCCCGTCGGCCCGGGTGATGCACAACGCGGTGCGGCTGAGCCTCCTGGCTTACGAGAAGGAGGAGAACCTCTTGGACTGGGCGAGCGGGAAGGACATCCGCCTGAAGAGCGGTGGGGGCCCCCAGTTCGGCGGCAATTTCCCGACCGACAGCTTCTCGCACCGGCACGTCGTCACGTTCGGTCTCGACGAGCAAGGCAGGCATCACAAGGTGCAGTGGGTCTACTGCCACGACGGCGACGTTCTGTACGTCGCGTTCAAGGGAAGCGACAACGCGACCGACTTCTTGCTCGACGCGTCGCTCAGCGACGTGGTGACGCCCTCCGGGTGCCGCATGCACTCCGGCTTTTATTCGGGCATCCAGTCCGAGATTTCGTCGGTCCTCGCGAAGGTCTTGAAGAGCACCCGCAAGGAAGTCGTCTTCTGCGGCCACTCCCTCGGCGGCGCGTACGCGACCGCCGTCACCCTCGAGCTGGCGTCGCACCCGTGCTGGCCGGACGGGTTGAAGGCGCAGGCGGTTACGTTCGGGTCGCCGCTGGTGGTGTGCCAAGGCGCGCTGCCGGCCCGGCTCGCCACGCGGCCGCCGATGATGACGCACGTCGTCGGGAACTTCGACATCGTGCCGAGGGTGCTGTGCCTGGAGAGGGAGGCGATCATCCACCTGCTGGAGGTGATGCCCGCGGTTATGTCCTCCGCCCTGAAGACGATCGCCAGCATCGCGCGCCAGGCCGGGTTCGTCAAGATGGGCAGCGTCGTCGACTCCGTCAAGCACATGCGCGAGACGTTCACCGCCGTCGGCACGTACGTGTTCGGCCAGACCGCGGTGCTCCCGGAGCGCGGGAACACGTACATCCGCCGGACGAACGTCACCATCGTGCCACCGGACAACGTCAGCGCCGGCGGCTCGCTGAACACGGCTGCGAAGCATTACCTCCGCTTCCTCCCGACCCTCGAACCCAGCAGCAAAACCTTCCGCGACGCGTCGGCGTCGCGGACGGCGTTCGTCCAGAGCTGCATCGCCGACCACAGCCTCAACGTGTACTGGCCCCTCGTCGAGCACATGACACGCGACTCGAAGGACTGGCAGAGCGCGCTTTCGCGGCACAAGCTGTCGACCGAGACGCCGTGGGACCGCACCTGCGACGTGCACGAGCCGTTGCGCCACGCCTTCGAGAACTACAGCCTCACGACCGCGCTGAACGTGCCGGTCCCGTCGAAGGAAATGCTCTCCGTGATGCCCGGCGAGCTGCAGACGGAGTGGGAGGCCCTCTGGCGAAAGATGGAGGCGCTGTCCAATCGGACGAAGGACGCCGCGCGGGCCGCGCTGGACAACGTCCCGGAAGAGAAGAAGACTCGGGAGATCACCGGCGCGAAGGATCTGGTGCCGAAGCTGGTGGAGTCGGCCAGTCTCCGCACGGCGTGCGACCCGGTGTTCAGTCCGCGGGCACCGGTGCCTTGGCTGGTGAACGTGACCGGTGACCCGCTCGTCGTCGCCATCAAGAACGGCCACGCCGCGGAGACGGTGCCGTCGGAGGGCTGCCTGCACCTGGCCACCTGGTGCTCGGCCGGCGACACGCTCGTCATCAACGAGGCCGTCGAGTTCACCGTGCCGCTGAACAGCCACAAGAAGCACGAGACCCGCGTCCTCACCGCCGAGGCGAGCGGCATCGCGGGCATCCTCGTCTGGGACTCGTCCATCGTCCCCGAAGACGCGCCGGAGGATCCGTTGGAGGCCGACCCCCAAGCCGCCGGCACCACCGGCACCGCCACCGCCGCCGTGCCTGAGGCCGCTGACGAGAAGAACGCGCCCGCCGCGGCGGGCGCGAAGCCGAAGGAGTCATCGTCGAGGCTGCCGCACTTCGGGGTGAGGAGCAGGGTGAAGCAGCTGGCGGGGCACGTGATGAGCATGGACTCGGCAGCGAAGCCGAAGCCCGAGGCGAAGAACCCCACTGAGCCGCCGCCGGCGGCGGCCGGAGCGGTGGACGCGGCCGGGTCCGTGCAGAGCGATCCGAGCACGCCGTGCGGGAAGCCGGTGAGGCGCGACAGGCGGGTCGCGGGGAGCGGGCTGCTGGTGGTGGACCACCAAGTGTTCCACCTGCACAACTTCGCGCGGTTCACCGCCGAGAAGACGCTCGCGGTCTCGTGGTCGGCGGTCGACAAGGACCCGAACGGGGTCGGGATGCTCCCGTCGCAGTTTTCGAGGGACGACCAGTGCGCGAGCTGCCCGGCGAAGTTCTCGACGTTCGGCGTCTCGACGGGGCGGCACCACTGCAGGGGCTGCGGCGGGTCCCTGTGCGAGGCGTGCTCCGGCGAGTACTGGAACTTCATCAACTACACCGAAAAACAGCGCATCTGCGCCGGCTGCGCGGAGCGGTTCGCGCAGGCGCACCTGCCGGCGCCCGTCGTCGACTGATGGGACGGAAGCAAGGAAGATAGCCGGTTGGATGCGGGCAGCTGCACCTTCGTACCACCAACACCCTCTGGGTGCTTCCAAGTAGCGTCAATCGGGGGTTTGAAAACACGACGGTCAATAATTCAAAACCCGCACCCACGCGGCGTTGACTATGTGGCTGGTCTTTGAAAGGGCTGCCTTGATGTTACTACGATCAAACTCGCACTAACTGTAAGACAGGCCCTGCGGGGGGGAGCGAAACAGTCTAGTCAACTCGCGCGGTGCAGAATTCGCAGTCTCACGAAAAATATTGGGGCCATGACGTCTCGTTTGAAGGTCCCATTTGGGGTCCTCTTTTTGTCGTAGGATCGAAGGGTCCACCTCATCCGAATGCTGTCACAGCTTGACAAATTTCTGCTGCCACCGCACTTGAATCGTTTGCATGCAAACCCTGCTCCGTTTTACTCCCGTATCTGCGGGGATGGGGCGACTACTGCTAGCACTCTCTCAGACACACGAGATTCTTGATATTTCCTGTTTTGCATAATCAGTTTGCATGGGTCTTCGTGTGCTTCGTGCTTGACCACCCGTTGGCGACCAACTCTTGATCAGCGTCTGGATCGCCTGCTTGTTGTAGAGCCGTCACCGCCGAGCACCACCGTGCCGCCGGCAGCGACGCCGCCGTGCGTGTCGGCCACCGCGTTGTAGACAGCCTGAGAAAAATTCTCGAGGTACCCGGGCTGCATGAACGTGCCGCAGCCCGCTCGTCCCGGACTTCTGCCCGGTGATCGGCTTCGTCGCGAACTAGGTCTACTCCGCACGCTAAATCCGCCGGTTCAGTGTATGTTCGTCCAGGAGCTTCTTTCACTTCATTTGGCGAAGGTTTTTGTCCTTTCACTTCATTTTACAAAGTCTTCCCCCCTCTCTTCCGAACTGCACGGCAGCGAGCCCTTGCCTCCTCGCTGCATATGAGACGATGCCAAACCCCCCCCCCCCCCCCCTTTGCACTAATAAAAATCTTTTTGACGTCACCCCATACTGGCCCCGAACCCCCGTCTGCGTGGCCCAAAACGGGTCCCAAACGGTTTTTGACGGGCTGAGTCGAGGTAAAGGGGTCTCCGAAGGTCCACGAATGGGCCCAGGTGGGCCCCGGAGCGGGCACTCAGCGCGAGGGGGAGAGCCCCCCAAAATGGGGTCATTTTCGGGCCTCGCCACTATTCAAGCTAGTCAAACACTTTCTGGCCTCCAGCGGGAAACCCAGACTTCAAAACGACAAGATCGGCTGTGTTCAGCCGTAGATAGCCACCAGCGGGTCCTCTTGAAGCCGAAGAATGCTCTCGGGGGTCACAGTTAGCCCCATGTGTGCAGCGCCAGCAGTGGGCAGGCACACGCTCAGAATGTGTGGTATGCAAGTGCACCCTGCCTAGAATCCGGCTTCACCCGCTTTTGAGAACACAGTGCTTACAAGGAAAACGCAGAATATAAGGTGGAAAAATTCAAAAGAACCAAGATGAGGACTGTGGGCCCCCCCGCCAACGCCAATCTCGGCAGCCTTTCCCCGGTTCTTTCAGAGATTGTCACCCACGACCATTCCAACAGCCCTGTACCGGGCACGTGCCCAGTCCAAACCGCTCACGATGCGTCGCCGGCTCGCCTCGTCGTCAAGGCTGTTGAAGGCTTCTGAAAGCCTACCAGAAAGGCGCTTCCAGATGTCAACGTTCTCCTCCTCTGTCATTAGGGCGAGAAAGAAACCGATCAGGTCCTCACCAGAGACCTTTTCGCAAAAGGTCCTGCTGGCTACGAGTCGTCTCTGCATGGACTGACCACGTCTCGTTTCCTCATGAAACGGCGACAACTTCTGCATTGCTCTCACCGATGACTCCACGAAGTCCAGACCCGTGATCTTTGGCATTTTCCCTCTCTTAGTTTCCGTTTTCCTGGGTCAACCTGTATTCTTAATTCGTATTGCTGGTAAAGCCGGATTCTAGGCAGGGTGCACCTGCTGCACCCACTCTATTTACAAGGTGTGCCTGCCCACCGCAGGCGCTGCAGGCGGGGTGGCCAAGTAGGGCTATCTGAGACCCCTGAGAACATTCTTCGGCTTCAAGAGGACCCGCTGGTGGCTATCTACAGCGGAACACAGCCGATCTTGTCGTTGTGTAGTCTGGGTTTCCCGCTGGAGGCCAGAAGGTGTTTGACTAGCTTGAGAAGTGGCGAGGCTTTGAAAATGACCCCATTTTGGGGGCACCCCCCCTCGCACTGAGTGCCCGCTCCGGGGCCCACCTGGGCCCACCTGGGCCTATTCGTGGGCCTTCAGAGACCCCTTTACCTCGACTCAGCCCGCCAAAAACCGTTTGGGAACCGTTTTGGGCCACACAAGTGGGGTTTCGGGGCCAGTATGGGGTGACATCAAATTTTTTTTATTAGTGCAAAGGGGGGGGGGGCAGCGCTCTTGTTAAGGATCAGCCACTTTGGCCGGATGGCCGGATAAACCAGACCCCCCCCCCCCCCCCCCCCCCCTCTACGGTGCAGTTGCCTTGGAGGCTGGGTGGTCAAATTCTCTAAGGTGAAATGGTCAAAATTCCCTGCCAAAAGTGGGCCCACAAAAAATTTCCAAAGTGTGGTATTTGGGGCAAAAAAAAAATTTTTTTTTTCTGACCGCCCACCGTGGTGACCACCTTAGAGTGTGACAGGTAGCGTCTCCCCCCTCCACAGTGAAAATAGCCTGAGGGGGGGGGGGGGGGGGGGGTCAGCCGGCTGATGGATGGATGGATGGTTCTTAACAAGATGCCTGGGGGGGGGGGGGGGGTTTGGCATCGTACCATATACACAAACCAGCTTTTTTGATAGAAACTTGTGCTCGTGATCGAATAATGTAGCGTATTGTGTGTTGGCTGACAGATAGAACCCTTTCGACATACCCGTCAAAATATTGCACACACTTCACGATCTGGACCGAACACGAGTTCCGCTCTTGGCAAACGAACGTCGTTCGCAACATTGTTTTATGTGCCGAGGTCTATCGCTCAAAGTTGAAAGTTTCTGCTTCATTTCCTCAGCCTTTCCGGCTTTTGCATTGTGTCTTGCCCCCAGTCTCGAAGGCCGCTAGTCACGGTTCGCGGCTCCTTCGTCTCCCGGCTCGACAGTCTCTTCGTCCTGCGGCACTCCCGCACAACCAAGCACACGACTGCACCACCTGAGACCGCTGTACCAGGTGTGCCCCAGGTTAAACAAGGTTTAAGGCGCCTGATGCAAAAACAGTTAAACAAGGGGCACACTTGGCATAGTGGGAGGGCACCTGAAGCCCGAGGGTCGCTCGCAGGTTCGATCCTCTCTCCGACCAACTTCGCCAGGCGTTTGGGATGAACTCCCAGATGCCGGGGACTACGCGTTTCTTTCTTGGATATGCATGTGTCGTGCGGAGGCTTAAAACCGACGTCTTCAAGCAAGCGACATCCTAAACCCACGCGTTGTAATGTTCCTCCTCCCCTCCCTCTAGCCCGCGGCGAAAAAGTACGGGCGGCGCTTCCGAGTATTTCATCTGAACTTCTCGAAAACCGCCGAAAAAAAGCAGACTGCACTGTTTGGCATGGGCCTGCCGAGACGCCCAGTCACCGTGGATTCTCTGGCCAGGCTTAGACCCACCAGTATTCGTACAGTCGTAGTTGTAGTATAATGTGGCTGACTTGAATGGAGGGGGGCTTTGCTCTAGTCATACCACGGTACCAGAAGTAAACCTTTCAGGTCGGTGGCAGGAAAATAAAACGTAGCTCATCTCGCTGTGCTTCTCACGATGTGCGCCCTTTCCCCCGAACAATCCGCCCTAGCCCTGGGGGTGCCGCTCAGCGAGTCTACCTTCCAAAGGAAAAAGAAGGAGAAAAGAGTGCGCTTTCCAAAACGCAGCTGGCCTGTGCCTATTACCACCTCCCCCCCCAGTTTTTTTCCCTTTCTTTTCATTTACTTTTTCCCGCCCGATGTCGCTGATGACTAACGGACCGTCGGACCCGTCCCAACGGGGGTGCCTATGGAAGTTACAATGAAGGCTTAGACCGGTACGGGCTACATGGCAACCCCTGCTCAACATGCATTTCAAGTTCACACTGCTCAACATTATTGACTCTCCCGACGGACGACGTCATAAAGTAACACTAGCCCGTGAACAGTGCTCGCCTGCCTTGATGGCACTTGCACCTTAAAGAACTCAATGCTCAACATGTAGAACGTGGGGGGCCCTTGATCACATTCATTACGGGTGTGGTCGTGGTGTCGGTCGCAATAGTCGCTTTGCTAGCCAAAGAGAGAGATAGAGAGAAAAAGAGCGCCAGAGAGAAAAGAAAAGACGTAACGTTATCTTCCGGAAAAGAAAGGTTACGCGAACCCCCGAAAAAATAATTACCCCAAAAAAAACAAAAAAAAACAGAAAAAATAAAATAAAAGCACAAACAGACGGTGACCACCCACGAAGAACCACACGGCCGCACGCCTCTCAACCAGGGAGATTCCAAGTAAACGAATGCTGCCCAATTGCCCTGGGCTGACAAGCCCGTCTCTTCCCTGCACGTCTCCGGGTCCTTGTCCCTCCAACGTACCTGCAAAATACGTGTTTGCCCTTTCCTTTCATTCTGTTTTGTTTCTCCGTTTTCTTTTTTTGCTCCAGACGACAACGAGCCATCGCGGATGGCGCGCGGCAGTTGACGCCAACCAGGCGAGGTCACAAAGGAAGGTCGGAGCCTCAGCCCGACTACGTGCAGCGAGTAGGGCTGATTCAACTGCAATGCCATATCGTGGGCCGAAAGAGCATGAAGGCAATTCCGATCGCACATTGCGAGTAGAGAGCTTAGGGGGTTTATAACGATGTGGTTTGACGGAAAGTGCCGCTGCTCCTAAATTGGCTGCTTGTGAACCGAAATCCGTGCCCCGGATTCGCTCTGAAGCACCACGGATACTTGTTAGCTGCCTGCTCACTCTAGAAGGGTTCACCCTGTTGTGCAACACGAGCAACCAGAATCTACTACCCAAAAAGGTAGAGCCAAGGGCGCAACCCCCATACAGGCAATATTCAAGGACGCATCTCAAAAAGAAACATCGCAAAAAGAGGTGGAGAAAAGGCCGCCACCTTCTGGGGCAGACAAGACTAGATACGGGCGCATTTTCAAAAGAAAGCAGGGCACACAACTCAGGAATGAATTGAGGCTGGGCCTTTGCCCCCCCTCTCCGGCCCCCGGCCCCCGGATCGTGGCAAAAAATGAAAGGAGGCCCCGCTGGAAACGCGAAGGCGGCCGCTGTGCCCACCCGAAGCAAGCTCGAGCGGGAGAGCCTCCGGCAGCAGAAGCCGAAAGGAGGCTCTCGGGTCGACGCCGGCGCCGCCGCGACTGGCCGGGCGAGTGGCGACGGCGGCGACGCTGCGAACGGGCAGGCGGCCAGCATGCTGATGCGGCTGCACCTGGGAGGGATCCCGGAGGAAGTGTCGGGGAAGTGGGACACGACGAAGAACTCGGTCGGTTACCACGCCGCGATGTACCAGCTGGCGAAGGTTGACGAATACCACGAGCAGGTGGCGGTCGAGAGGGCCGAGGCTCGGCAGCTTCGGGGAGAGTCCTACTTTCCGATGTCGCTCGACGACGGCGCGTTCCGCCCCGCCACGAAGGCCGCGCACTACATGTCGAACCAGCAGCGAATCGAGAAGATGATGGCGCAGCCCGCGGTCTCCCGCGACATGCCCGGATTGAACCTGTGCATGGACATGTCGCGGAGGAACACAGAGACGGACTACCAGTGCGACGAAGCGGTCGCTACCAGACAGCCGACGTTTTCCGCCGAGTACTACATTAAAGAGCCGACCCCTGCCCCGGGCTGCGTCATCAGCCTGTCGGAGCCGAGGCCCCGGCACGGCTCGAGCGGCCACGGCCGCCGGACCGCCGCGGACGACGGCGCCGCGCCGGCGGCGGCCGACCCGCTGCTGCAGAGCTACGGCGGCGAAACCTCGTTCGCCGCGTCGTCCGCGCTGCTGCTGCGGACCGACGGCTTCGGGCCGTCGGACGACGCCGGCGGCGGCGGCGGCTGCGCCGCGTGCGACGGGCTGCGGGAGCGGCTGCGGGCGCGGCAGGCGGAATGCAGGAAGGAGCTCGCCTCGCTGTTCAACGCCGCCCAGCAGACGCTCCACGCATCCGCCGCGGAACCCGCCCCCGCGCGTGCGCCGAGCCTCGCAATCGAGGCTGCCAGGCGGGCCTCGAAGCAGGCAGCTCCACCGCCTGAGTTCGCGGTGTGCGTCGGGGAGGAAAGCCTGCCAGCTGACTTCCACGTGCTGTTTACCGGGGGGGGGGCGGCGCAGGCGGGCCACGAGGTCACGCCGCCGGGCATCGAGTACACGACAGCGCGGTGGAGCGCGAAGAAGGCGGCGCTGCAGGCGGTGCTGGCCGGCGCGTTCGACCTCGACGCCGCCGCGGACCTCGTCGCCGCCGCCCGCCGGCTGCGCGAGCAGCTCGCAGCCGCCGACGGGACTGTCCGCTGGCTCCGCAGCGAATTGGTCCGCGAGAAGCGGAAGGCGCTCCGCGCGTCTACCGGCAGCGAGCGCTCGCGGCTGCGGGGCCGGTACCGGCGCGGCCAGGTGGTCACCGTCGCGCAGCACCTCGAAGCGTACCTGGGCGAGCACGCGAAGCAGCAGCTCCTCCCCCTGCTCCAACGCGCCGGCCTCGAAGAACACCAGCCCACCGACGAACCATCGACCGGGCTGGGACCCACCATCGACGATGGGTACGGCCTGTGGGGAGAGCTGCACGATGCGATGGTTAAACTCCGCGAGGGCATCTCGCCGGAGCAGGTGTTACGAAGCGACGTGCACCAGCAGCTGGTGGGTGACCTGCGGTGCGTGACGCTGGTGGAGGAGACCCGGGCGGGGTTCCTGCGGCGGCTGGAGGCCGCGGAGCGGGCCGCGATGGAGGGGTCCGAGCTGATGTCGGCGGCGGGCGAGGTGTTCACGGTCGGGTCGTCGCTCGCGCCGACCGTCGCGGAGGTCATCAACTGCGCGCGGCAGCTGGACCGGGCGACTTCGGAGTCGAATTTCACGTCGTTCCACGTCGACACGGGGCGGGACGTCGAAGTGCAGACCGACGACGACGTCGTGCGGCGGGAGCTGCAGGCAGCGCGCGACGACATCTTCGCCGTGACCGGCCAGCTCGAGGACCTGCGGACCGCGCACATCCTCCTGCAGAAGCAGGCCATGGAGGTCGGCAGGGAGCACGAGAAGCTGCAGGTACGCGTCAAGATGCAGGCAACCGCCCTCGAGAGCTTCGAGAACCAGAAGCCGCCGACCCCGGAGCCCGTCGTCCGCGTCGAAAAGGTGTGTGCCCCGCCAGCGTCCCGCTCTTCATCCACCCCCAATCCAACGTGGCTTCCTCCGCGCAACCTAAAAAATTAGGCTGCACTAAATAGTGCAGGGAACGCCAAAAAGTAAGGGGTGCACGAATATTGGGCCAGGCTTTGCGTTTCGTGCTGCAGGGAGCCGAACACATCCGTAACCCGCAAGGGGGGGTCCCTAAACCGGGGGAGGTAAGGTTCTCCCCTGTCTTTTTTGAAGTGTCTTTTTTTTGTATGTCTTTTTTTTCGAGCCGACCGTCGCGGAGGTCATCAACGCGGGGCAGCTGGACCGGGCGACTTTGGAGTCGAATTTCACGTCGTTCCACGTCGACACGGGGCGGGAAGTCGAAGCGTAGACCGACGACGACGTCGTGCGGCGGGCAGCTGAAAGACATGCGGACCGCGCACATCCTCCTGCAGAAGCAGGCCACGGAGGTCGGCAGGGAGCACGTGAAGCGCCTAGATGAAGGCGACCGCCCTCTCGAGCTTCGAGAACCAGAAGCCGCCGACCCCGGAGCCCGTCGTCCGCGTCGAAAAGGTGTGTGCCCCGTCAGCGTCCCGCTCTGCGCCTTCTTCATCCGCCCCCGTCCCAAACCAACGCATCTTTTCGTCGCGCGCAAGGGGGCGGGAGCGGCGGGGGGAGAGGTAAGGTTCCCCCGCAAACTTTAAATGGGCGTGAGCTCGAGGTTACTTCATTGAACCCTGACGTAGAATCCTGGGTCACTTCTGGTAAGCAGGACTGGCGACGCGGGATGAACCGAGAGCTGACTTAAGGTGTCCGAGTGATCGCTCATCAGATCCCACAAAGGGTGTCGGTTCATCTTGACAGCAGGACGGTGGCCATGGAAGTCGGCATCCGATAATGAGTGTGTAACAACTCACCTGCCGAATGCACCGGTCCCGAAAATGGATGATGCTCAAGCGATCCACCCATAGTTGGCCGCGTACTGGTATCACAAAGCCAGGCGTGCGTAGGAGTGCGTGGTCCACGCCGCGAAGTCGTTGGCGTGAGCCTCGATGGAGCGTGGATGAGTGCAGATCTTGGTTGTAGTAGCGAATACTCAATGGAGAACATTGAAGGCCAAAGTGGAGAAGGTTTCCGTGTCAACAGCAATTGGACATGGGTCAGTCGGTCCTAAGGCAAGGTGTAATTGTCTCTCAAAGCTGCCACTGACGAGCTTGCTCAGTGTCTTCTCGAGTGGGAGGAGAAGGTGCACGAGCTGACCGAGGCGCTCGACGGCGAGCAGCGCCAGCTCGCCCGCGAAGCCGCGGCGCTGCAGGCGGCGCGCGACCGGAACGAGGAGCTCGCAAACCAGCTCTTCTCCCTGCGGAAGCCGCGAAGCAGTGCGCCGCGGCGCAAACCGACGCCACGACCACCCGCGCCTCCGCAGCGCAAACTGCCCGCGAGGCGGCTGCGCTGCAGGCTCAACGCTGCTCCGTTTTACTCCAGGATCTGCGGGAATGAGACGACCACTACTACTAGTACTCTCCTTGCTCGAAAGAGGTAATCGGTTGCGGCTTGTGCAATCTATCATCACAGATGGTTGCTGCGTATCGAGTTCAAACTACAACTACTACTCTCCTTGTTCGCGCCAAGTATTTCGCAGCATCCTGTTCTTTGCACTCTTTCCCCCTTTTATTGGGAAAGTTAGATTCCCTCCGGTGGACGTGTCTACATTCGCAGGTCGTCGAATACCGCGTGCCGCCGGAGTCGATCGAAGAGATCGCGAAGTGCAGGGAGAAGCTCGACGCGTGCGGGCGGGAGATCGAAGAACTGCGGGCGGAGCGCGAGAAGGCGGAGGAGCAGTTCCAGGAGCGTGCGTGGGCCGCGGAGCTCGAGTGGGAGGAGAAGGTGCACGAGCTGACCGAGGCGCTCGACGGCGAGCAGCGCCAGCTCGCCCGCGAAGCCGCGGCGCTGCAGGCGGCGCGCGACCGGAACGAGGAGCTCGCAAACCAGCTCTTCTCCCTGCGGAAGCCGCGAAGCAGTGCGCCGCGGCGCAAACCGACGCCACGACCACCCGCGCCTCCGCAGCGCAAACTGCCCGCGAGGCGGCTGCGCTGCAGGCTCAACGCTGCTCCGTCTTACTCCAGGATCTGCGAGAATGAGACGACCACTACTACTAGTACTCTCCTTGCTCGGAAGAGGTGATCGGTTGCGGCTTGTGCAGTCTATAATCTCAGATTGTTGCTGCGTATAGAGTTCAAACTACTACTACTACTCTCCTTGTTCGCGCCAAAATTGTAGCTCCGGCAGCATCCTGCTTTTCGTACCATTTTTCCTTTTTTCCCGCAGGTCGTCGAATATCGCGTGCCGCCGGAGTCGATCGAAGAGATCGCGAAGTGCAGGGAGAAGCTCGACGCGTGCGGGCGGGAGATCGAAGAACTGCGGGCGGAGCGCGAGAAGGCGGAGGAGCAGTTCCAGGAGCGTGCGCGGGCCGCGGAGCTCGAGTGGGAGGAGAAGGTGCACGAGCTGACCGAAGCTCTCGACGGCGAGCAGCGCCAGCTCGCCCGCGAAGCCGCGGCGCTGCAGGCGGCGCGCGACCGGAACGAGGAGCTCGCAAACCAGCTCTCCTCCCTGCGGAAGCCGCGTGCGCCGCCCGGCGCGAAGCAGTGCGCCGCGGCGCAAACCGACGCCACGACCACCCGCGCCTCCGCAGCACAAACAGACCCGGAGCCCGCGAAGGCAACCTCCCCGCCCCCGCCGGACACACCCGCAGACCGGGCAGCCGCCCTTCCCGCGGCGAAGGAGGCGCGGGCTCGCGGCCGGGCCGGGCCGAAGCGGGAGAAGTCCGCGCAGCGGCGCAAAGACGGGGCGGCGCCCCGCGCGGAGTCCTGCCAGCCGCCGCGGGAGGCCGAGGCGGAGCCGTCGGCCGCCGGCGCCAGGAGGGGCGCCGCCCGCCGCCGCTCGTCGCAGGGGGCGGCGGCGGCGGCGCGGGTCTCCTTCGGCGAAATCCTGGCCCTCAACCACGAGCACTGCCTCCCCCGCAGCCGGGGCCCGGGGGAACCTGAGGACGAGGCTGCAGACGGGGTCGGGTCGGCGGCCACGAGCTCGCGCGCGTCTTCTCCCTGCAAGGAGGGAGGCAGTGTCCCTGGGGGCGACACCCAGGCACCCCCCCACGGGACCTCCACCCCGCCGGCCGACCCGCAAAAGCAGCCGGATCCCGCGGTGTCGCGCGAAGCGTCTCCCCGCGCCGAGCTTTCCCTGCTTGAATCCGCGGTGGCGGCGGCGACGGGTGGGTCAGCCGAAGGAGCACCAGCGGCGGCGATTCTGTCGGCGGACCCCCAGGGGGGCGCTGCTGCGGTCGGTGTGGGTGCAGGCGGGTCTTCCGGTGGCGGCGCTTGTATGGTGACGGCAGCACTTCGGGGCGAAGCTGGGCGGCCTGGCGCCCCAGCTCCCGATGTCGCCGCGACGGGAGAGGCTGCCGAAGCCGCGGAGGCGGCGAGTCTGTCTGCCACTGCCGGTGCGGGTGCAGACGAGCCTTCCGGTGGCGGCGCTTGCATGGTGGCAGCGGCATCTCGCGGCAAAGCTGGGCGGCCTGGCGCTCCCGATGTCGCCGCGACGGGAGAGGCTGCCGAAGCGGCAACGACAGACCCCCAGGGTGTCGCTGCCGCTGTTGGTGAAGGTACAGACGGTTCTTCCGGTGGTGGCGCTCGTCCGGCGGCGGCAGCACCTCGGGGCAAAGCCGCCCCCGATGCCGCGGCTACTGGAGCGCCCGCCGAAGCTATGGCGGCAGCGAGTATGTCAGCAGACCCCCAGGGTGTCGCTGCTGCTGTTGGTGAAGGTACAGACGAGTCTTCCGGTGGCGGCGCTCGTCCGGCGGCGGCAGCACCTCGGGGCAAAGCCGCTCCCGATGCCGCGGCTACTGGAGCGCCCGCCGAAGCTATGGCGGCAGCGAGTATGTCAGCAGACCCCCAGGGTGTCGTTGCGGGTGCAGACGAGTCTTCCGGTGGTGGCGGCGCGTGTCCGGCGCCTCGAGGCGAAGCTGCCTCCCGGGGATCCACCGCCAAAGCGGACTCCCACGACGCAACGATGGCCGCAGACCCTTCGGACGACACCGCTCGGGAAGCTGCGGCGTCAACACTTGCCGACTCTGTCGCGAAAGCAGACCCTCCCGACGCCGCGGCAGCAGACTCATTACCGGGGGGAGGCACCCCCGACATGTTGGTGCCAGCAGGCATTTCCGATGCCGCGGCGACGGCCGTGGCGTCGCCCGATGTGGCGCACGCTTCGTCGAGTGCGGCGATGGCGGAGCATCTCCTCGAGACGGAGGCGGCGTCGCGCCTGCTCCTCGCGGACTGCCGCGACGTGTGGGTTCGCACGCTTTTCTTCGCCTTCGGCGAGGCCCGCGACGCAGCACCCGGCGGTGGCGAATCGGCAGCATCGCCCTATCCGCAACCCACCCACGGCCAACCGCCCGGGCGCGATGCGAACGACGAAACGCGGGGTCTACCGGAACAGCAATCCGTCTCCCCTGGTCCTCCTGTCGGGGGAGAGTCCGAAGCGGGCGGTTCGCAGGCCGAGACGGCGGCGTCCGAGGGGGGACGGCCGCCGGCTGAAAAAGCAGGACCCCCCAGTCCCACTACAGAGGCGCCGGCGTCCCGGGAGGGGCAGCCGCCGGGGCCCATCGGGGGAAGGGCGGAAGCCAGCGCCGCAGAGTTCCAAGGGGGCGGTTCGCGGGCTGAGGAGGCGGCGTTCGGGGGGCGGCCGCAGGTCGAAAAAGCAGGACCCCCCAGTCCCGCTATAGAGGCGCAACCGGGGCCCGTCGGGGGAAGGGCGGAAGCCAGCGCCGCAGAGTTCCAAGGGGAGCAGGAGGCGGCGTCCGGAGGGGGACGGCCGCAGGCCGAAAAAGCAGGCCGCCCCCCTAGTCCCGCCACGGAGGCGCAACCGGGGCAACCCGCACGCCAGCCCGCACCCGCGGGCTCGACGGCGGCAGCGCAGGCAGACGGCGAGCTGCCGCCGCCGCTGCCGCCGGCTGCCGTGACGGACTTTGTCATCGCGGTCCCTGCGAAGAAGGCCGCCGGCGCGCAGGCCGCGGCCGCCGCCGCGGCGGCGGAGGCGAAGCCGCCGCAAAAGACGCAGCAGGTGCCCCCAACCACCGCCGCGCGTCCCAAAGGCACCCACCCGAGCCCATCAGAGCCGTCGCTTTCGTCACCTTCCACCTCCATTCGCATCCAGCTACAGTCAGGGTACGGCAGTGCGCTGATCACGTGCATGAGCGAAGGATCGGAAGGCGACTCCCCCGTCGCGGCCAGCGCCACGACGGGCGCCCGCTCGCAACGCGCCGGACGCAGCGCCACCAAGTCCTTGGCCACACCCGAGGGAACCGTCCATCTGCCCTCTGTGTACACTCGACCCCTCGTTTCCCTCCCCGGGACCCCCCTGGGGTCCACCCGGAAGGAGCCAGCCTCCCCGCCGCCCGGGCTGCATTCCATCCAAAAGCTGCCGCCGCTCTCCGACCAACCGCACCACTCCACTATACCAGCGCGGTCGAAAGTGAGCGGGTCCATGCTCACAGGGCTCCAGGGCTCCTCGGTGCACAGATCCGCGCGCGGGCTGCCGGCCCTGACGGACCTGAACCTCTCGGCGCGCACGCCGCCGGTGCAAGGGATTGGGACCCCGATGGGTCACAGCCTTTCAACAGGGGTGGGCGAAGCAGCCGGCAATCGAAAGCCCAGCCAGAACCTTGGCGCTGTCGACCCGTTCGCGGTTGAGAGTGTCAAGGTGCTTTTCGTGGAGCCGCGTCCGCCTTCGCCGCTGCACACGCAGGGCCGTCCAGACCGCTCGGCGGAGGAGCTGACCGAGCGCGTGAGGCAGCTGGAGAAGGACCTGCGCTCCGTGTTGAAGGACGAGGTCGCTTCGCACAAAGGGGGAAAGCCGCGGGAGGTCATTCTGACCGAGGCTCGCCTTGAAAAACACAGCGGCCGGGCGAAAGCGCTGGTCCTAGACCCGCCGTACGATTTGCAGTTCCAGCTGGGCTGCCTGTACAACGCCATCCGCCGGGACCTGCTGTGGTGGCTGCAAAAGAGAAAGGACCGCACGGCGGCGCGCAGGCTGCCGAAGTGCGCCACCTTCGGTCGGTTCGGGTCCCCCGACCGCCCGCGGTCCTTCGCCGGCGGTCTGCACCAACCCGAAAGCAGCATGCGCATCAAGTCCGTCGACCTCGCCCACAGCAGCCGCAAGCGGGGCGACCTCAACCCGCTACCGAAGCAAGGCCAGCCGTTGCCGGGTGCCGGCCGAGCTGCAGGTGATGGGTCGGCGCCGACCATTAAAGCGCGTGGCTTGCCCGGCGCGGGTCCGAACCCGAACGCGTCTCCCAGTGCCCTGCGGTATCTGAGCACGAACAAGAGCGAGCCTGCGTCTCGATGAACAGCCGTGATGTTTCAAGCGCGAGGTACGACAGCTCTGAATCCGTACCGACAATGTTCTTTCCGCTAGCCCTCAACTATGGCACCTTAACCGTGCCAACCCCTACCGATGGCGTGTCGTCGTGTGCAGGTGTTGTCTGAATCCTGGTCTGCCATGCCTGCGGTGAACGGTTGGCGAACGAGACTCGCACCCTCCCGATGCCCGCGGTTTCCGAGCTCGAACAAGGCCTCTTTTCATCAAGTCGTCCTTCACCGAAAACAGCTGAACCCATGGGTGTCTTAGGGGGGATCACTTCCCACCATGAGTGCACAACAACAGCATCTTTTCCCGCGGGGGCGGTCTCGTCGTGAATCGCCCTTCCAACACCTGCCAAACGCTGCGTTTGGAAAAGTGTCCTGGTGAACCCGAGGAACAGACCAATTCTAGCCCCAAAACGCCTTGGCCAGAACAAATGCTCGGCGCGTAGAGGCGAGACCTAGCTGCTAGGACCAGAGCGATGTTGCATTCTCCCCCTCCCTCCTCACCCCTTGATGCCATTTGCTTCTTCCTCGACGACATCTCTTCCGAGATGCTGTTTATGTACACACAACCTGCCTTCTTGCACTCGTCAACGAGCCCATGCCTATGACACGCCTTCTCTTATATGCATGTCTGCGCAACGTTGAGGACCTGGGGATACTGTGAGCGACGCGTCAGTTGTGTAGTGCTCTGTCCTAACATGCAGGATGTCGGCCGCTGCTTAGCAGGCTTGGCCCAGCCGACCTTCTATCACGAACAACGCGAGATAGCGCGCGCACAAGTGCGGTCGAAATCGGCTCTCCGCAGGCTACTAGCATCATCGTGAGACGTCCGAGCGAAGTGGCCGCTGCACGACGTCTCATCGGGCCACTTCGCTTGCCCCGCTTTTGAATGGGAAGAACCGCTGCACGCGGCTCATCCACGCGGCAGGCGAGTCAAAGACAGCTGTGGTTTCCCAGTTCCCCTGTCAGCCAGGCCATCGCCATGTCCTGGAAGGATTACCAGGGACCTATCAGGAGCTGTACCCGAAAATAATGTTGCGGTTTGGTCGATGTGCACTACCACGGATCGGATTGGGCAGGGCAGGGTTGTTGGGTGTCTGCAATGGGAGTCTTCTCCTCGGAATCTCTCCCCGGCATCAACCGAGCTAACTTACCAAGTGGATAGGAGAACCTGGGAAGGTCAGAATCGCTCGTCTTCAGGCACACAGTGTCTTTTCTAGTCTGAGGGAGAAACCTGACATGCAAAAAGGTCCTGCCCGCAGGAACAAACAAGAAAAGAAAAACACCCCCTCGCCCCCATCCAAACTTCGAGTCCCGCGACACCATGCCGGGAGCGAACGTGGACGCGATCCTGACGCCGGAGGCGAAGATGCACTTCGTCGAGCACGGGTACTGTGTGCTGCCCGGCCTGATCCCGGAGCTGGTCGCCGACCGCGCGGCGGCGGCGATGCACGCGGCGCTGTTCAAGCCCGACACGGTCGCGTTCAACAAGGGGTGCAACAAGAAGCGCGTCGAATTCGGCCACCTGCAGTCTTCGGACATCATGTGGGATCTGCAGACGAAGTCGCCGCTGCACGCCGTCGTCGACTACCTCATCGGACCGAACATGCCGATCAAGAAGCCGCACCACAGCTTCTGTCAGGTAGCCACAAGACCACCGGATGCCCTGCGAGCGGACATGGACTTGTCCGAGGACTTGGGGAACCACCGCTGGCATATCGACGGCTGCCAAGGGAACGGCACCCCGTTCGCCTTCTCGATGCTGGTTGGCGTAGCTCTGTCCGACCAGTCCGTGAAGAATCACGGCAACCTCTGCGTCTGGCCGGGGTCCCACCGAAGGATCCTGCCTTACGTCAAGAAAGCGTTCGAAGCGAAGGAGACGTACTTCGACCACGGCCGCCCGAACATGGGCGCCGGCAAGCAGGTCCTCATGAACAAAGGAGACGTCGTGCTCGTCCACCACAAGGTCTGCCACCAGGTATCACATAACGTGAGCCCGCTCATCCGGCAGCAGGTCTATTTCCGCATGAGCAGCCCTTCTCATCACCGCCTTTCCAAGTCCAAAGTGTTGCTGGACGATCTCTGGGCGGAGTTTCCGAAGATTCAAGACGTGGTCGCTGCGTACGAGCTCAGAAAGGCCGGCGAGCCGGCGACGCCGACTGCATCCATCGCCGACGAAGGGTCCAGTGCCCCCGACAAAACTTCCGAAAGGGCCTCGACGTACCATGTAGTGGACGGAGAAGAGATCTCGCTTCGAGACGAAGACGTGCTCGAAGAGATGGAGAAGATGGATGATCCGGAGAATCCGGATGATCTTGTTGAGGACATGACGACGCCCACCGGACCGCCTGCTGACGAGCACGATGAGCTTTGATGCGCGCGAGTAATTTCACTTACCGTTTATAACCTGCCGCAAACGCTTCGGATTGTCGCCGTTTCGCGCCCTCCCCTCCCTCAGGAGAGGCAGGGTTCTGTTTTTAACATTACACGAAGCTTTTCTCCCCCCGAGCTGGTGGTTCGTGTGCAAGCATCTGGCGGGGTGGCTACCAACATCTGCGCAGTCGATGACGAGTTCTGGAATCGTGCTGGCGAACCGCTTCGTCGTCAGAGGTCGAAATGAAGACGTGTTTGAAAAGATAGGCGGCTTGAATGACCTGACGCCCCCAGAGACACCTACTACTAGCACAGCAGCTGGGATGTGAAGTTCGTGGCTCGCTCGCGCCATTCTGCCACCCTCTATGTGTGATCTGAACAGAGCATTCGACACGTTGACGGCAGGTCCAGTGCCGCCGAAAAGGGTCCCACGAGACTCTATCAACAAGGAATCCCGGGACTGGTGCCCCTCTGATTCTTTTTGAAGAGCACTTGATGCTAACAACAGGCATCCCGAGTCGCAGTGTACTGCCCGAACCTTAGTCTGGAATCTCCCTCCGACCAGGCTGTTCCGCGATGTTTCAAGCGCGAGGGACGTGACTCTGAATCCGTCCACGATAATGCTCTTTCCGCTAGCCCTCAACTACGGCACCTTATCCATGCCTCTGTTTCTTTCGAAGAAGATTTGAAGCTGTGCTCTGCCTAAGCATGCAGACAGACGCCGTGCTGACGATGTCCTTTCCGCTAGCCCTCAACTGTAGCACCTTAACCGTGCCAATCCCTTACCGATGGCGTGTCGTCGTTTTTTCACGCAGTTTTTGCACCTGGTTCCTGCATTCCGCAACGCCCACAAACAAGGAAAGAACCCGCAGAAAAGGGGTCTCTTCTTTGTTTTCGGTTGGTAGCCGGCAGGCCGAAAAAATCTGCGCCCCAAAACCCCGGGGCTTCCGCGAAAAACGGAGAGACATTCGTCGATAAGGGGTTGCGGCAGCCTTTGTCCCTCCCTCCTCCCCCTTTCTTTGCAAGTCTAGCCCTTCAACTCGCAGTCCACGCAAAGGACACTGCTTCCCGCACTTCTTACCTTTCTATTCTCAGCGACCTACTACGGTGTCTACTGCCACAGAAGCTCGTGGGCCTGGGCAACGGGATCAGCGGCGCCTTCACAAACATGGTAAGGCAAGTGAAAGGGGTAGTCTTCTCAAGAGACACCCCGGTTGCGAATGATGAACTGAGGGAGCATACAATACATGGTTGCCGAAGTGACGGCTCAGATTTGCAGGTCACGGAGAGTGAGGTGCCCCTCAGTAACCTACGGCTCACGACGGCTACGTTTACAAGAAGAAGCTGAAACGGGCTGAAGCATGAGTTAAAGTTTAGCCTGATACGGGAAGGCATCGGTTGGAGTTCCACGGACACTTGCCGCGAACCCTCCAGAATCCCCCTCCCCCCCTTTTAGCGGGCGTGTCACGGCACGTCCAACCAGTTAGAAACCTTTGCACCGACCACAACACGGACACCACGACTGCACCGCGGGCACCACGACCACACCACGAGAACCACGACCGCACTGCACCACGACCGCACCACGTTGCAGACCCCCCCCCCCCTACAACTAAGGTTTCCCCCCCTCACGGACGTGTCACCCTCACGGACGTTGTCCCTGGAATTCCAACGGATGCCCTCCCTACGTTATGTAAAAGCTTACCCCCCAATCCCCTCCCACTGTCACACCACACACAAAGCTGGAACTTCACAAGACAACACGTCGAAAGACACCAATCTGTACGCCCACAAAACGGGATCGTCGGAAGCACAAAACAAGAAACCAGCAGGAAGGGAACTCACACACGTACACACCGATTTTCTCCACTGCACTTGTATTGAAACGCGGACCCCTTTGAGGGCGAAGCCAGTCCCAGCAGCTCCCCTCCCCAGCCGCACCCTTTCCACCTTTCCCGACGCAAACCATGTCGGGCGAAGGTTCTACCGAGAAGACGCCTCCGGTGGAAAAACCGGCGGCAACCTCCCCGGCCGCGCCGCCATCTCTCGAGAAGATGGGCCACGCGGCGGTGCTGGCCGCCGTGAAGGCCGTCGAAGAGGTCGACGGCGTGGAGGAAGTCGAAGAGAAGATGGAGCAGGCCGTCGCCGCCAAAGGGGCGGCCGGCGATCTGCCAACTCCCCCGAAAAAGGCGGAAGCCAAGGCTGAACAACCCAAGACCGAGTCCAAGCCTGAGCCCAAGACCGAAACCAAGACTGAAGCCAAGCCTGCGCCCAAGACTGAAATCAAGACCGAAGCCAAGTCTGAGCCCAAGACTGAAACCAAGACCGAAGCCAAGCCTGAGTCCAAGACTGAAGCCAAGCCTGCGCCCAAGACTGAAACCAAGACTGAAGCCAAGCCTGAGCCCAAGACGGAAACCAAGCCTGAAACCAAGCCCGAAGCGAAGACCGATGCCAAACAGCCCGGCCAAGCAGAAAAACTACCCGACCAGCCCCCCTCGCAGCCAGCAGCGGAGCCGGCGAAGACCCAACCGGATGCGGCTGCAGAGCAACCCGGCAAGGCTGAGCCCGCCCCGAGCAAAGACGGAGGCAAGCAGCCGAGCCCCGACGCGGCTAAGGCGAAGGCGAAGGCGAAGGCGAAAGCGAAGGATAAAGAGGAGCCCGGCAAGCCGGACGACGGGAAGAAAGCGGAAGCCAAGAAGCCCGACTTCAGGCTCAACGCCGACGCGCCCGCGTGGAAGCCGTCGGCGCCGTCGTCGGCGGCGGCGGCGAAGGGCGCCGCGAAGCCGTCGGGCAACAAGGGCGGCGACGACGTGAAGGGGCACCCAGCCACCGGTTCCGGGTTCAAGCTCGCAGCCAACGCGCCTGCCTTCACGACCGCCAGCAACGCCGCGGCCGCGGCGGCCGCGGCGCAGAAGGCCGGCTACGCCGGCGGCGGCGGCGCGACGGCCAGCGGGTCGACGCCGACGGCGCTGGCGCAGGCGCACGTCCTGCAGCAGTACATGCTGATGCAGAAGCAGCAGCAGGCGGTCATGCAGGTCGCCCAGCAGCTCGCGCAGCAGAGCTCGGCGCAGAGGGGGCAGGTGCCCGGGGGCGGCCCGGGGATGAACACGGTGCCGTCTGCGACCGCCGTCGAGGCGTTCATGAAGCAGGCGCGGCTGCAGAAGATGGCGCAGGCGCAGCTGCAGCAGGCGCAGCAGCAGCAGCAGCTGCAGGCCGCCGCGGCCCGCGCGCGGACGCAGCAGCAGCAGCACCAGCACCAGCCGGCGGCGATGCCGATGCAGAGGCCGCAGGACCCGACCCGGCCCATGTCGGCGGCGTCGCAGCAGCTCTCCCCCGCGGCCTTCGCGTCGCTGCTCCTCAAGCAGCAGCAGCAGCAGCAGCAGCAGCTTCTGAACCAGACGCACCCATACCAGCACCACCAGCACCACCAGCAGCAGCAGCAGCAGCAGCAGCCGCAGCTCAGCCCTCAGGTTCGCGGGCTCCCGCCCGCGTCGCAGCAGCAGATGGCGGGGGCGAACCCGGCCCTGGCGCAGCACTACCTCCAACTGCAGCAACAACAGCGCCAGCTCCAGCTCCAGCAGCAGCTGCAGCAGCAGCAGCAGCAGCAGGGCAAGGCCATGCCCGGCGGCGCGGCGCCCATGGGCCTCTCCGCGCAGCCCCTCCAGCAGCCCTCGTACCTCTACGGACAGATGCCTGGCGGCAAGCCCGCACCCGTGGCGCCTTCGCCGTACCTGCAGCACCAGCACCACCACCAGCACCAACACCAGCACCAACACCAGCACCAGCAGCACCACCAGCAGCACCAGCAGCAGCCGCAGTACCAGACGCCGCTGGGGCAGGGATACCCGCCGGGGATGATGGCGCACCTCTCGAAGGGGGCACTCGATGCGGCGCCGCAGGTGGGGGGCGGCGCAGGGGGCCGGCCGATATCCGCTGTAGCGGCCACGGTGGCGGCGTCGGCGGCGGCGGCGAAGTCGGGTCCCGCGGTGATCACCATCGCCGGCGGCCGGTCGTTCAACTTCGACGAGCTCGCAGCCGCCAACCCGCCCGCCGACCCGAAGCCTTCGGCTTCGGACCTGGCCGGCAACTCGGTCAGCCGCCTCCTGCAGCAGGGCATCCGCGCCGGGCAGCTGCAGAGCCAGCAGCAGCAGCAGCAGCAGGCCCCGCAGCTGCAGCAGAGCCAGCAGCAGCAGCCGCCGCAGGCCGCGGTCGCCGGGGGCGCAAGGGGGCCGACGACGCCGTCCGAAGCGCACGACGGCGGCGCGTCGCTGCAGCAGAGCATCGTCGACATCGCGAAGCGCCCGCTCAACAACCTCAGCTTCCAGCAGCGGCCCCGCTCGAAGGACAAGGACAAGGGCGGCGTGTGCCAGTTCCTGATCAAGCCGTCGCACTTCTTCGGGAAGGTGCTGTTCCACGAGATGCCGTCGGCCGACCTCACCGCGTTCCACAAGGACCTCGTGCACGTGTTGAAGGCCCTGTCCGCACCGGTAACTCTGCACGTGCAGTTCGGGCAGTGGAACTGGCTTAACGAGCCGTACATGTACCTCTCGTGCGAGGACTACAAGTCAGAGGTCTTTGCTCTTACGAATGGCTTGGAGCAGCCCAACGAAAGGCCGCCCACCCAGCATTACGACGACACGGTGAAGTACATCACCAGCCTGGTGACGGAGGCGCACGGGCTGCAGGGCTTCAAGGCGGCGAACTTCGCCGGCGGCCTGCAGAACGTGCCGGACATCAAGAAGCTGTACACGTTCGTCAGCGACACCTTCCGCGACATCAGCGGCTTCGAGCTGCAGATCCACAACCTCGTCAAGGGATCCGCCGAGTTCTGCATCAAGACGCACGACAAGTCCCTCCCCCCTTCCCGCACCCTCGGGACCGCGGCCGGGACGATCATCAACTGGAACTCCCTTCCGAACGAGCCGGGCCCCAAGGCCGACCCGAACGCGTGGACCGACATCCTGACGCTGACCAAGAAAAAAGCGAACTAGCTTCGTTTTCTTCTTGTTCTTCTACCTCCCCCCCCTGTTGTATGAGCACCTGCCTCGCGGGGGGAATACTTGGGGGGAAAATGTTTCTTGGGTTTGAAGAGCGCGTGGTGCTTGCACCACTGAGGCCAGGTTATTTAACCGCGGATTTAGTGAAGGGGGGGGGGAGGAGGCTGCCGGTTGCAAAATCTCACGAGGAGGATGTGTGATGTCGCCCACACGAAACACGTGTACATCTCGGGGTCGTGCCGGGCGCAAGCGTTCAACTAAAAAAGAGCCATTTTTCAATGGTGTTGTCCATTCGTAGGCAGCGTGTTTTGGTGGTTGATCAATGTTGTGTACCTGAAAACGACACGGGTAAATACAAGTGGGAAAAACGATCAACCGGCACGCACAAACAAAACGAAGCGCCTGTCTTTTGTATGAACACTGCTTTGTAGGAAATACTTGAGGAAGCTGCCAGTTGTGAAATATCGAACGAGGCATTGTGTGGAACTCATCAGCAGAGCCGCAACAATATTCCAATATCGAAGGAGGTAAATGCGCTGTAGCCCACACGAAACACAGGTAAATCTGGTTTTAGTGGCGCGCGTATGCGTTCAACAAAAAAAGGACCCACTCAGTAGTTGTACTGCTTTTCCCCCTCTAGCCCTCCTTCGAAGTAAGCACAAGGCGGCCCCTCGAGCATTTTCCAAACCTGAAACCAGTTTCACTGGAGTGCCCGTTCCCGGCGAGCTACGAGGGAACGAACCTGTAAGAGTGCCAACGCTACTCTTTCTAAAACGTACATATAAAAAGTGTCACGGGATAAGCCGGCAGCCGCTGCTTAACGGCTGCAGTGCATGCTAATCCATGCGGTTCATGTACGTAAAAGAACTCAATAAACGGCTTATCACGTGGGCGGCCCTGAGAGTACCCACTCAGGTGACACCACTTTATCTTTAGCCATACTTCAACTCCCTTCTACTAGTAGCCTCGCCCGTCGAAATGAAGCACCGGGCAGCCCCTCCGAGTATTCTTGTACAAGCCTGTCCCCGCCACCCCCAAACAGACTTCGGCCCTCAACGAAGAAGACTCGACGGACCGGCCCCCGGCTTGGCCCGCAGAGACCGATATCTTTTTGTATAAGCACCTGCTTTGTAGGCGAATACTTGAGAGGCTGCCAGCTGCAAAACATCAAAGGAGGTAAATAGGCTGAAGCCCACACGAAACACAGGTGAATCCGGTTTCAGTGGCGGGCATAAGCGTTCAACAAAAAAGACCCACTTTGTATTGGTTCTCCCCCTCAAGCCTCCTTCGAAGTGAGCCCGAAGGCAGCCCCTCGAGTATTTCCCGACCACCCGCAGTCGCCAGGGACTGGTAGGACGGGATGGAGAGGAATGTGCCGCCTAAGGTTACAGGCCAGCCTCGCCAAGAGGCTCCGCCGCATTCTGCATCGAGGCTTGCGGCAGACCTTCCCCCGTCCCCATCCTGGACGGATTCGCCTGTGCTCTGGTAGCACGGGTGGGCCGGGCTGTGGCGAGTTACGAACAGCCGCCTGACAAACCAGACTCGCACCGCAGACACTTAGGGTTCGCGCGCTGATGATGGTGTCCGTGGCTCGGGACCAGTAGTGCGGTGTTGAGCACATATCCAGTCCAGCACGTTCTTGCAATCCCTCAGCCCCTATCCTGCACCCGGGAGGAAACCATCGCCAGCTGACGCACTGTACCAAATCGAACCGGCCCCAAAGTCGGCCTAAACGCACGGGCCGGCATCCCCCGACGCCGGCCAAGTGGAAAAAGAAAGCGAGCAAGCTTGCCGTTGCCCCACCCAACGACTTCGGCGTTCAACGAAAGTAGACACTCGTAGTCTGCTGGGACAATCTTCGGTGTTGTGCTCAACACTGAGTGAAGGGGCTGAGACGAGAACCGAAGGTGGGAAGGAGAGGCCACAGCCACTTGTGCGCCTTTGAGTCTGACCTTGTCGCCGTCTTGTTTCAGCCTCTGCGGGTGCCAGGCTGTGCTTGGTCCGTACCCGGTTGCGACGTTTCTAGGCGGGTTTGCATCGTGTGTTCTCTGCACCCGTTTCCTCTGATCTGGTGCCCGCTGCAGCCGCACACAGTGGACAGAGAGGGAGGGGAGGTGAGTCCCGCTACACGGTGGTGTCCGCCCGCTCAGGGTGTGCCTCGGGCACAAGTTCCTGAGGCTGGACTTCACTGTGTCCGACAAGAGCTGCGAGGTTAACGCCCCACAGACCGCACACTGCGCTTCGTCGTTTCGAACACACACCGAGCGTGTGTTGCTAGGCGGATCGCTGTTGCTTTCTTTTCCTGCGCTGAGTGATATGCTTACGTTTAGCGCGTAGGTCTTCAACAGCGGAGGTCGGTGAGAGTTTTATTCGAACGACCTGTTTTTCATCATCCTCGGTGCTTCTTGGCTTGTGGCGCCCTCGGCGACGGCTTCTTGCTTTTTCGGGGAGGAAATAAATCTCCGTCGGCTACTCACTGCATTAGGAGAATGCTGCTACTGCAACTTTCACTGGAACACAGAAAAGGGGGAAAAGGGGAAAACAAGGGTCTAACATACGATGGGGTAGCCCCCCCCCCCCCCAGGCATCTTGTTAAGAACCATCCATCCATCCATCAGCCGGCTGACCCCCCCCCCCCCCCTCAGGCTATTTTCACTGTGGAGGGGGGAGACGCTACCTGTCACACTCTAAGGTGGTCACCACGGTGGGCGGTCAGAAAAAAAAATTTTTTTTTGCCCCAAATACCCCAAATACCACACTTTGGAAAATTTTTGTGGGCCCACTTTTGGCAGGGAATTTTGACCATTTCACCTTAGAGAATTTGACCACCCAGCCTCCAAGGCAACTGCACTGTAGAGGGGGGAGGGGGGGGGGGGTCTGGTTTATCCGGCCATCCGGCCAAAGTGGCTGATCCTTAACAAGAGCGCTGCCCCCCCCCCCGAGATAGCCACCGAGTGTGAGAGGATAGGCTATCCCAGGAGGTTACTCCCTGGGATCCAGAGTTTTGCAGCAAAGATTTTTTTCCGCCAGCCAGCCCAAAGGAACCCGAAGTTCGTTCGTAATGCCTAGTGGAATTCCCTGGTCGGGGTGGCGCGAAAGAAGAACTGCATGCTGAACAAGTCATTGAACGACAGTTGTGCACGCGTTGACCCGACTACGGGATTTAAAATGTTCCTGGTCCATCTCATGGATCAGCACGAATGAAAACCCGGCCGATGTCCCTTCAAGAGTTGCCCTTGCCGCAGACGCCTCGGAAGCGGATCGACAGCGACTATTACTTGCTCGATGAATCGCAAGACGCATGGCAGGCCTCCCGGGTGAGTGTGAGCTCCAAAAACGTCCTGCTTGGTGCCCCGTGTCGTTGTCCGACCTGCGCCCAGCCTTGGCCAGTGCAGGCCAAAAAAAGGGGTTCAGCCAAGAACCTTGGGAGGGAGGAGGAACAACCCAGGGGGTGGAGCACCGCCGTTCGTCGATTCTATCGTCCGAAAGAAAGGTGCAAAACTGCAACGAGGATTTCGGCGCGTTTTTCGCCTGAGAAGGAGCGGGGGGGGGAGGGTGGTGGCAAGCAGCGCTGCCGCACTCTGAACAATCATCGGGGGCCCGGGGGGGGAGACAACGTGTGTTTCTTTTTCTGCCCGGGGGGCACTTTTTTTTGCTCCCCAACGCCCCATTTTTCTCGCTTTGTTTTCTCTTATCTTCGAGCGCTCGGCTGACGGAACTTTCTAAGGTTCTCCTTTTTTTCCAGTCGATCGATCTCCGGGCATTTAACAAAACGGTAGAGACCCTACCTAGCAGGAACCAACCATTCCCTGGATGGGACTGACGCTTGAGTGGCGAGTCCTGTCTTTTTCTTGGCTTTCGTTGTCGTAGTTTTCTTCGGAATAGGTCACCTTCGGCGGAAACGGTGAAGATATCAAAAACAAGTGTCACAGGGTTCATGAATTGAAAGCGACAATTCGGAGAAAGCCCTGCTTATTAGATATCACGGTCAGTTACTTTTTTTCCGAACTCGATGCTCTCTGTTCATCTTCTCTTCTTTTCCGGACCGAGTGACGGACGCTGCGCCAATGCCTGCTCGACTTTAGTCTGTGGCTAGGCCTGGTTTTAGCCTGGATAACGCCCAGCTTTAGTCTGGAAGCCGGACAGAATCCGGGGTCACGACCACCAGTTGTCTTTTGCCAACACGAATGCACATCGGCCAGCCATTCTTCGTCAAACACCCTCAACCGCAAAACAAAGGAGTGCCGTCCGGTCGCCCAATTGCGGCTGGAAGCTGCCGCAAGCGGCTTCCGCCGGTGGTTGCCCCCCGACGAACCCAAGCGGCTGCGGGTGGGCTGTTTTGACACTTCGCTGCCGATGGGGAAAAGAAGAAGCAGAACAAAGAAGCTCGCTGCGGGACGCGAGCTCAGCGGTCAATCGCTGAGTCGGGGGTCAGCACCGTGCCAACACGGGCTTGTGCTCGGCGCATGCCCGGAGGTACCTCATACATTGAGCCGGTCCATCCCCTCTTGATAGACCGTGATGGACTGAAGAATACAGCACCGGGCAATTCGATGCAGCTCTAGGGACTAGGGATGGACCTGATAGACCGTGGTGGACCGTGATTCACTGTGATAACCAGCGGCAGGCGCTTCGATGCAGTTTCAAGACATAGGGACGGACCGGCTCATACATGTAGCTAGTATCGTGTCGTGTAGTGTAATCGTGGCAAAGCAGGGCACCTCCGCATCGCTTGCGTGTGTACGTTCAACCCCCCTTCCCTCCAAGTGGTGCAAGCACCACGCGGGCAAGAAGACCAGTCAGTGCGGCCTAGCGAGTCGCAGTCACAATCAAGGCGGGGGCCCTGATCTTTTCAACTGATTGTTCAGACACGTTGTAGGGGCCTTCTCCCCGTGACGGGTTTGCCTGCTCGAGTACTGCACGGGTGGGTCCTGGTTGTGACGAGCTACGAACAGCCGCCTGACAAACCAGACTCGCACCGCTGTCCTGTCTGCAGCTCTCAGGTTCCGGCCTCATGTTGCCCCGCCTTATGTGTCCGTGGTTCGAACACAGTGCAGACGGGACCCAGTGCGGTGTTGTGCACATATCCATTCCAAGCACGTTCTTGCAATCCCTTCCCCCCCCAAGTGTAACTAAGCACCAGCAGGCCTGACTAGTACTGCGGTGAGTGATCACGTGGGAACCCCAGGGGTTGTATTCTCTTTCTAAACCATTATACAACGTCCCCACCCAAGTGGTGCCTGCACCACGCGCTCTTAAACTAAGCAAACTCTAACCCCCGGACCTCGTCTCCGAGCACGTACCCGCGATGCCAGCGGTACCTGGCCGCGGAGGGAAATTGTGCAATTTGCACAGCTCGGACGACGCGCAAACCGTCCAATCAAAAAAAAAAAAACCTAAAAAGAGTACGAAGAGAAATGAGGAAAGCCGGCGAACCTTTCCGTCGGCAGGAATGACCCAAAGCAGAAGAGGGGAGGAACAAAACAAAAATAGCCGCCCTATTAACACATGGAGAGCATAACCGACATATTTTTTCCCATATTGCCAAGAGGCACCCGGAGACTCAAAACCTCCGGAGTTTCAAGCGCACGTTCACTCTAAAAACAGTCTGAAAAGGAGGAATGCTTTGGGCGGAACCTCCATATTGCCAAGAGGCACCCGGAGACTCAAAACCTCCGGAGTTTCAAGCGCACGTTCACTCTAAAAACAGTCTGAAAAGGAGGAATGCTTTGGGCGGAACCTCCATATTGCCAAGAGGCACCCGGAGACTCAAAACCTCCGGAGTTTCAAGCGCACGTTCACTCTAAAAACAGTCTGAAAAGGAGGAATGCTTTGGGCGGAACCTCCATATTGCCAAGAGGCACCCGGAGACTCAAAACCTCCGGAGTTTCAAGCGCACGTTCACTCTAAAAACAGTCTAAAACGGGGGGGAATGCTTTGGGCGGAAGCCGCTTCAAGTGGCGAAGCCGCCGCGCGCTTTGTTTGTGCGTGCCCGTCGACCGACTTCCCACTTGCATTCGCCCCGCTTCGTTTTTTTAGTTTTTGTGTTAAACAATGCATTGTTGGTGCTAAAAATTAGTAGTTGGCAGCGTACTACAGGAAGAAAGAAGAAAAAAAGCCGCACCTGGTCCAGGAACGTGACGGTCAACCACAGCTTGCAAAGCTTGAGTCGGCCACAAACCCGTCCGCTCTGCCCTGTGGCTGACCGTCTCGATGAGCTTGTGTTCAGCGCGAGCAAGGCGCGCCAAGCCTTGATGCTTTAGTTTGGGAAATCGGTAGCCACTGGACCCGTAGGCCCGTGGCTCTGCAGTACCGCCGAACACGTGAAGCTTGGCTGTGTAGCAGGCTTTCCCTGGTACCACGTACTAGGAACCTCGTACTGCATGAAACTTACCAAAGCAAGCGAGTTCCGCTGGTACGCACAAACAAAAGAAAGCGCCATACTAAATTTTCGGGTACGGAGCTCTGATCAACCTGAGCCACTTCACCTATATCCCCCTTAAAAAACGACCTGAGCCGTGATTCCGCGGCGATTACTCTCGATTGGGCGGCGATTACATTCGATTATGCTCTACGAAACTCGTTGAATCGATGAAGCTAGACGAGCAGTCGAAGGAGAAGCGATGCACCAAGCGTGCGCCTGAGCGCGACGATCAGGACGAGCTGAAGAGGCGAAAGCATGCCACATCACGTGCGAAGAGAAAACCGCGACGCCGGCAGTGCAGAATAGCGCCACAGACTATTTCTGCGGCGAATTCTGTTTTCGTCTATGGGAAGGGAGTCTCCTCCTGCAGTCTCACTCTTTTCTTAGAGCGAAATTCCTTGTGTTCTAAAGTGATGTATTTCTTTTTGTATAAGCACGTGCTTTGTAGGAAATACTTGCGGAGGCTGCCAGCTGCGAAAATATCGAATAGTGGTGGTACTCATCAGCAAGGAGGTAAATGTGCTGTAGTCCACACGAAACACGGGTACATCTTGGGCTTAGTGGCGGGCGTAAGCGATCAACGAAAAAAGACCCACTTTGTAGTTGTATTGTTTTCTTCCCCTCTAGCCGCCGTCGAAGTAAGCACAAGGCAGTCCCTCGAGTATTTCTTTTACATAAGCGCCAGCTTGAAAGGAAATGCTACGACGATGCTGCCTGACAAAGAACAGAAGGGATCCCAAGCGCTGTAACTAACCGAACCACGTGTTGAACGGACGTGGGGTCATGCGGGTCTACCCCTACACGACAAATCACACAAACACAACAGGTCAAAAGTCCTGAGTGAGAAACCAACACACGGTGGTGTAAGCGAAGTACAAATCAGAGTGTTTGTATTGTATTTTGCCCCTCTACCGCTATGTGCCCCCCCTTCCATTCGGAGTCGAAGCAGGTACGTCGAGTATTTCTTTCTCCCATTCGAAACTCCGCCCCTTCAGAAAAGCCACGGCGCGCCCCCTTGCATTCCTTCCCCTGGCCGCGCGTGGGCCAAGCAGGTATTTGAGACTCAACTGTCCCGCACTGCATGCGTTTCGCATGAAGCCGAATCCGGTAAGCTTCAGGTTTTCCCCCCGCCGCCCGTACCGTTCTGCTGTCATTGACCCACCTTCGCTTCCCGTGGACGCTGTCGTAGGGTGGCCTCCTCCGTTTCTTTTTCTTCTTCAAAATAAATAAAAAATAAAATAAAATAAAAAAATCGATCCTTGCTTTTTTTTCCCCCCCGCTGCTTTCCACCGGCTGAATTTGCTGCTTCTCTTTTGTTTGTTTTTCCTTCCTCTTGTTTCTTCTTCTTCTTCTTCTTCTTCTTCTTCTTCTTCTTCTTCTTCTTCTTCTTCTTCTTCTTCTTCTTCTTCTTCTTCTTCTTCTTCTTCTTCTTCTTCTTCTTCTTCTTCTTCTTCTTCTTCTTCTTCTTCTTCTTCTTCTTCTTCTTCTTCTTCTTCTTCTTCTTCTTCTTCTTCTTCTTCTTCTTCTTCTTCTTCTTCTTCTTCTTCTTCTTCTTCTTCTTCTTCTTCTTCTTCTTCTTCTTCTTCTTCTTCTGCTTTTCGCAAGACCAGTCTCGGCACACGCGCTCTTTATTCTTTCTTGCTTTCTTTCTGAAGGAAACCCTTTTGCATGCTTCCCACGTCGCCCTTCGGCCCTTTTTTTTTTTTTTGTTGAATAAGCGCCTGCTTTGTACTACTGTAGTGCAATTGTAGGGAAGTACTCGAGGAGGTCGCCGGTCGCAGAACACAAAGGAGGTCTCGTTCGGACTTTACTCTTGGGACGATTCCCGCAAAATCGATCGAGGGGAGCGAGGGCGGGAACAAGGAAGAGGGAGGAGTTGCCTGTGTTATTTCTCCAATTCCGAATCCTTAAGTTTCCGAAGCGTCCCCTTCCAACCTTGCTTCTGAAGCAAGTGGACTTGAAACACTCAGGGCTTGTCGCCCAATACCTCTTGTCTCTCTTTAGGTCCTCACTCGACCCCCCTAGACGCACCGAAGGTGCTCAAACAAGTTTGCTAAAAAGGAGGCGTACCCATTCAGCAAAAGAAGTATCCCTCTGGTTCGTAGTGCATTGTTCCTGCCAGCCTCCGTCGCTAAGGCACCGAACGGCTCCACGAGTGCTTTTTGTTTTTTTTTGTTTTTTTTTGTATTCTTTTTTTGTTTCCTTTCCTTTTTTTTTGTGAAAAGGAGAATCTTGTTTGCCAATAGGGTTCGGACCCTTACTCTACGACGTTTCAACGCGAAATCGTCCGAAGGCATCGAATGCGGGAACAAGGGAAGAGGGGAAGAATCGCCTGCGTTATTTGCTTTAGCACGTGGGCGGCCCTGAGAGTACTCCCCTCAGGAGACTACCAAACATACTACGTTTTAAGCTAGGCAAATTTTCCTCATATCCCAATGGGACAACAAGTTTTGTTCCTTCATGTTCCAATGGGCAAGGCAATCCTATTGGGATATCAAGGGGACAAAGCTGCAAGTGTTGGGATGTAAGGGAATTCCACCTTCGAATACCTCAGCGCTCTTTCCGTATCCTATTCCGAATCGTCCCCTTCCAACCTTGTTCCGCGCGGGCTTGGTTTGCGGCCTGAGATGAACTTACGTTCCGCGCGTAACGACTATAACATGCAGGGTCAAAACCTTGTGTCTTTTGAAAATGGCCAAAAAAAAAATTTCTGGAAAAAAAATGGGGTTTAAAAGTTTGGAACAAACTCTGCAGTAATTTTTGAGGAAGTTGAGCAAAAAAAAATTTTTCCAACTTTTTTTTTTGGGGTCCATCGGCTCCGCGGGAGCGTTTTAAAAAGACACAAGTTCTGACCCTGCATGATAACATGCAGGGTCAAAACCTTGTGTCTTTTTAAAACGCTGCCGCGGGGCCGGCGTCCCCCAATTTTTTTTTTGGAAAAAAAAATATTGCTCAACTTCCTCAAAAATTACCGCAGTTTTTGTTCCAAAATTTTAAGATTCAAAAAAACCCAATCTTTTTCCGGAAAGAAAATTTTTGGCCATTTCCAAAAAGACACAAGGTTTTGACCCTGCATGATAACGGTACCCACCGACGCTCTTCCGCTTCTCCTGCCACCCCCTATCACACCGCACGCGGCAAAACAGCACTCTCACCAAAAGAGACCCCAGAGAAAAAAAAAAAAAAAAACAAGGCCTAAAAAAAAAAAACGCGCCGGCGCGTGTCAAAGTGAACGCTGGCTCTAAAAAAGAACTGCACGCGTATTCGTGTCCGAGCTGTGAAGTGCGAGGCTGTCCTCTGGCCTTTCTGAAAGCGCGACGGTCTCGCGCACACCCCGCCCCGGCGAACCCCCCCCCCCCCCCCCCCCCCCCCCCCCCCCGCCGCCCGCTTTTTGACTGATTGTGACTCACACGGTGAAGTCCAGCCTCAGAAGCTGGAGTGGAAGCTGGAGTTTAAAAAGCGGGTGTCGCACCATCGCTGTTCGGGTGTGGATTTACACGCGGTTTGATCGTAGCACACCCGCTTTTCGGGTGCGACTCGGGCGCTCTTTGCCTCCAGCCTCTGAGGCTGGACCTCACCGTGCAGACACGGTTGTAAGCTTCTCCCCGAGACGGATTGTGCCGACGACACCTTAAGTCCGAGTGATCGCTCACCAGGCTTCCCTTAAGGAATTGCCCTGTGGGAGGTGGGGGTTTCTTGTTTTCCCAGAGTTACCCAGGAGTATCAAGCTTCAGCCCTGCCCTGCAGCAGTCTTAGCAGAACAGGTGGCGAAAAGAGCAGCGCACTCAAGAGCTGGTGGCGTGGGTGGGTCCTGAATGGGATGGGCTACGAACAGCCGCCTGAGAAACCAAACTCACGCCGCTGTCCTGTCTGCAGACATTCAGGCTCCGCGCTAAATGGACCGCCTGATCTGTCCGTGGCTTCAAGGACCGAAACACGGCGCAGACAGGACCCGTGCGTTTGAGCCCCAAAGCAGCACAGTGTGCTCACAACACTGGTGCAGCGCGGGAAGTGTTACTTTCCCGACAGACGAGGAGCTCGACGCGACAGAAGCGAATGTTATGCCCTTCCCAAGAGGTACCAAGAAACACAAGGGGCACCCCACACAAGGGATACATCCGAGGCTCAATTCGTGGCACAATTGTTCAAACTACCGCGCTCAGAGCTCGGCACACCCAACCATTCGAAAGCACGGTCTCGCAATCCCCCCCGTTACTCTTCTCGCGGCCCCCTGAGAACCTTACTCCGGGGTACCCAAAGCACGCTCTCTTGATTGGTTTTCATCCCCGCTCCCCGTTTTTTTTTTTTTTTTTTTTTTTTGTTTTCATGCCCTCTTCGACGCCATTTCTTCCTTGTTTTCTGTTCCTTCTTCTTTTTTTTTTTTTCATGCACTGCACCGGCTTACAATTGATTCCCCTGTGCAAGCGCTACTACTAGCACGACCGTTACCCCGCTGCGTTTTACCGTTTGTTTCAAGCCGGGTCTGCATAAACTCACGAGGAAGCCTAAACCTACACACAAGCCGCGGCGTGCCTCCAGCTCGCTGCAGGTTTGATGTCAGCGAGTGCAGACAGAAAGGTGAGTTCGCGAGTCAACCCCTGCGTCATGTACTATGTTTGTGGACGCGAGTATGAAAGGGCGGGGCGGTGTGATCGTTAATCGGAGTACGAACGAAATCACCGTTCATGGCCAAGAGTGGCAACCCTTCTTTCAAACCTGCCACATAAACGAGCTGGAGGCCTGTGTGCTCTTTTCTGTACGACACAGCTGCTCCCTCTCTCAGTTCCGGGAGTCAGGGAGGGCGGGCAAAGTAAAAAGCTCACTGAACCCCCACCACAACGTGAGACCGTAAAAACAAAGAACGAAACCGAACACGAAACCAACGGGGGGGCACAAGGAACCACCTCACCTGTTCTCAAGAACTAACCCGAGACAGGTATCCACCGTACCGAAAACCGATAACCGATCCCCCATGCGTCAAGAGAACGCTTAGATGCCCAGAAAGTATGTTCTACTTTGACAGCCTCCGAACTCGAGTCCCTTGGTGGAAGGTTGCTTCATGCATCTGCTGTCTCAGGTGTCTTCCCGGGGCATTTTTTGGTTCAGTCTCAAGCTTGTACGGAGAGTAGTCAATTCTCTCAACTGATGCACGCGCAAACCCGAGACTGTCGTTACTGTTCCTTCTGTCAGGTCGAGTGAGTCCCCAACTTGGCCTAAACTTAGGAAAAAAACAACGACCGGAAGAAGACCCAAACAAAAGAAAGGGGCCCTCTCAGGACCCCCAAAGGACTCTAAAAACGACCAACGAAAAGGGGGTCATCACAAACGCCGGACACTCCACCTCATGGGCAAATCCTTGACAAACTGACCGGCTGATAATCAGCCGACCGGAAGGGGACGAACCGGCTTGTTGGGTGAGCAACGAGCAGAAGGGACGAACCGGCTTGTTGGGTGAGCAACGAGAAGAAGGGACGAACCGGCTTGTTGTGTGAGCAACGAGAAGAAGGGACGAACCGGCTTGTTGTGTGAGCAACGAGAAGAAGGGACGAACCGGCTTGTTGTGTGAGCAACGAGAAGAAGGGACGAACCGGCTTGTTGGGTGAGCAACGAGAAGAAGGGACGAACCGGCTTGTTGGGTGAGCAACGAGAAGAAGGGACGAACCGGCTTGTTGGGTGAGCAACGAGAAGAAGGGACGAACCGGCTTGTTGTGTGAGCAACGAGAAGAAGGGACGAACCGGCTTGTTGGGTGAGCAACGAGAAGAAGGGACGAACCGGCTTGTTGGGTGAGCAACGAGAAGAAGGGACGAACCGGCTTGTTGTGTGAGCAACGAGAAGAAGGGACGAACCGGCTTGTTGGGTGAGCAACGAGAAGAAGGGACGAACCGGCTTGTTGTGTGAGCAACGAGAAGAAGGGACGAACCGGCTTGTTGGGTGAGCAACGAGAAGAAGGGACGAACCGGCTTGTTGGGTGAGCAACGAGAAGAAGGGACGAACCGGCTTGTTGGGTGAGCAACGAGAAGAAGGGACGAACCGGCTTGTTGGGTGAGCAACGAGAAGAAGGGACGAACCGGCTTGTTGTGTGAGCAACGAGAAGAAGGGACGAACCGGCTTGTTGGGTGAGCAACGAGAAGAAGGGACGAACCGGCTTGTTGGGTGAGCAACGAGAAGAAGGGACGAACCGGCTTGTTGTGTGAGCAACGAGAAGAAGGGACGAACCGGCTTGTTGGGTGAGCAACGAGAAGAAGGGACGAACCGGCTTGTTGGGTGAGCAACGAGAAGAAGGGACGAACCGGCTTGTTGGGTGAGCAACGAGAAGCGCCTGCAGCGCGACACGGTACCCACGCAAAAGACGCTAGTCTTTCAGAAGATTGATATCAACCGAACTGACTATCGACCTTCTTTGTCTCTCTCTCAACTGTTCACGCTCTTACTTACCCAACAATCCGGTCCATCTCCTCCTGATAGACCGGTGTGCCGTGAGAAATTTGAGATTAGAATGCAGGATATCTGGATGTGCATTAGTCACTAAATGACTGCCTCTTCGATCGTGTGCGGCAGAGCGTAAGTTCGCTTGAAACTGTTTTTTTTAAAAGACTAATTGCTCGCTTAGGGACCGGGAGTTTGGTTTGTACAAATTTTGAGGAGACTGCCAGTTGCGAAATCTCAAAGGCTGCATGCCGATGACTCTCGACTATCGCAACAATACTCCAGTCTCAAAGGTAAATGTGCTGTAGCCCAGAGGAGGCACAGGTAAATCTGGGTTTAGTGGCGGGCGTAAGTAGTAAGTTTATACGACAAACATCCCATTCTCATCATCAGCACACCATCAAACAGACAGCGGGACACACACACACACACATCGCATCGCAAAAAAAAAAAAAAAAAAAGAAAAAGAAAGAACAGCCCCACCACGAATTAGCACCCTCCCCCTCCCTTGCATCTCTCGCCTTCCCCACCCATTCCGAACCGCCGGTGCCGCGGTGCGCGCGCCGACAATAGAGAGAGAGAGGGAGAGAGGACAATGACGTCGTATGAGACGATAGGCGAGGGCGAGTCTGGCTGCGTGCGGAAGGCGCCGTGCTGCCGGACGTTCGAGCCGTTCGGCGGCCCCGTGGAGAAGGCCGGGTCGATCCCCGCGTTCTACCGGAAGCTGTCGATCGGGATCATCTGCTTCTGGCTGTGCCTGTCGCCGATCATGGCCATCTTCGCGCCGCAGCTGCAGGGCGAGACGTCCCTCGAGTTCGACGCGCCGAGCGGCCACCAAAGCGACCGCGCCCAAACCGCGATGAACGAGCACTGGGCGGCGACCGAGGCGTCGTCCATCATCGTGATGGTGATCACTGCCCACAACGGCGTCCTCATCGGCCCGTACAGCAGCACCACGAAGGGACCTGTGCAAGTCTTCATCGAAGACATGACCCACCGCGTCAACGCCACGTCGTACGTCGACGAACTGACCATGAGCTTCGCTGACTACTACTCGCTGTCCGCCGTGCACAGCTCTCTGGCAGGGCAGCTGATCTCGGAGAAGCGCACTGCGACCGTGATGACCTTCACGCTGCTGACACCGGGGTCGACGTCTGATGGTTCGCCGTACGTCAGCTTCGTTGACTACCTTCGGGATACCATCGATGACCTCTCCGAGGGCAACTTCTCGCAAAATTACGATGCGGCGATCACCGGGCAGAAGGTGCTGCAGATCGACGCGAGGAAGGGGACAATCAAGGACGCATCGAAAGCCGACATGATCGTGATCCCCATCGCATTCGCTATCCTGGCCTGCTTCCTGAAGAGCTGGAGGCTGATGCTGCTGCCGCTGATCACCATCGGGGTCTGCATCGGGACGGGGTTCGCCGCGGCGTATCCGATCGCTTGCGCGATGAAAGTGCAGAGCACGACGCCGCAGCTGATGATGTCCGCGACCCTCGCTTTGAACATCGACTACAACCTCTTCCTGCTCATGCGGTTCCGCGAGAACCACGACCTGGGGTTCGGCCTCTTCGAGAACTTGCACCTGATGATCACGCACACCGCCCTCGAGACCGTGCTCGGATCCGGGTCGCTGGTGTCGCTCGCTTTTTTCGCGATGGCCATCATCCCCTGCGAAGCCCTCGTCTCGACCGGGATCTGCTGCGGGATCACCATCGCGATCGTGGTGGCGGTCAACATCACACTGACGCCGAGTATTCTCGCGATCTTCGGCACCTTTTTCGCCGTCCCGGCTGAGTTGCCGAAGTGCATCTCCGCGCGGTTCGCGAAGGCCGAGGAGCCTGCCACCTTGCAGCTGGGCGAGGGCATCCAAGACGACGAAGCGACCGGCATGAAGGAGCAGAAGGCCCAGAGCAAGTCGTTCTGGTTCAGGGTCGGCAAGCAAATCCAGCGGGCCCCGGCGGTCGTCGTCGTCGTGATCGTGTTCCTGTTCGCGTTCTTGTACATCAGGTTCCCCGACCTCGAAACGTCGCTCGACCCCTTCACCTTCGTCCCCCGCAACGCCGACAGCGCGAAGACGTGGAGAACCATGGCCGCCAACGGGTTCCCCCCGGGCGCTTTCCAGCAGTACTACTACGTCATCACCTCGAACAGCGACGACCTGCGCTTCAACGAGACCGAAGGATTCGCTGTCATGCTCAACCTCTCCTCCGAGGTTGCGTACAACACGATGATCAACGATAACACCGGAGGCTTCCCGTATCGATACGTCGTCGGACCGACTTCAGTTCCCGTTTACTTTTCCCCGGATAATCTGACCGAAATCTTCGGAAAGCCGACGGCGGAGGGTTGGCTGCCGCCCTTCGGTTGCTGCACGGAAGATGATGGGTGTGCCGCGTGCCCAGTTGCGACCGACGACGTGACCGTTTGGACCGGAGACGAGTACGACTTTGAGACCTGCTGGTTCGAGATGCCGGCAAGCAGGGACCCGTCCTGCAAGCTCGACGACTCGACTGTACTGCCCGCCATTATGCAGCAGGCCATCCTGCTGCAGTACAGCCAGGGCACACTGTCGCCGCTGATGGTTGTTGCTGCCCAGGTGGTCGCGCTGTACAGCTACAAACAGCTGGCTGTCGACGGGAGCGCCGCTTACTTCCGCGTCCTGACACCGTTCGAGCCCACCGGGAAGCCGGCGTCCACGTGGATGGACGAAATGGCCGACCTCATGGACTCCCAGGTGGAGCGCTTTCCGCAGGTCTCCGTGTACCTCGCAGGCGGGAACACGATCCCGTACGATTTCGGCAAGGTCTGCCCCCTTTCCTTTGATTTTGTGTCTGACAAAAATTCATTTTTTAAGACGCGCGGCGAGCGGACAGGAGCGGCGGACGAGAGTGACAGAGAGGATTATCTAATCATCACAATGCATCCCGACGGAATCCGCACAGATCTTTTGTTTATACTCTGACAGCTCTTACACGGACCCCAGACGGACCTCAGACGGACCTCAGACGGACCTCGGACGGACCCCAGACGGAGACCCCAGACGGACCCCGGACGGAGACCCCAGACGGACCCCAGGCGGACCCCAGACGGAGACCCCAGACGGACCCCAGGCGGACCCCAGACGGACCCCAGACGGACCCCAGACGGACCCCAGACGGACCCCAGACGGACCCCAGGCGGACCCCAGACGGACCCCAGACGGACCCCAGACGGACCCCAGACGGACCCCAGACGGACCCCAGACGGACCCCAGACCCCAGACGGACCCCAGGCGGACCCCAGACGGACCCCAGACGGACCCCAGGCGGACCCCAGACGGACCCCAGACGGACCCCAGACGGACCCCAGACGGACCCCAGACGGACCCCAGACGGACCCCAGACGGACCCCAGACGGACCCCAGGCGGACCCCAGACGGACCCCAGACGGGACGGACCCCAGACGGACCCCAGACGGACCCCAGACGGACCCCAGACGGACCCCAGACGGACCCCAGACGGACCCCAGACGGACCCCAGACGGACCCCAGACGGACCCCAGACGGACCCCAGGGACCCCAGACGGACCCCAGACGGACCCCAGACGGACCCCAGACGGACCCCAGACGGACCCCAGACGGACCCCAGGCGGACCCCAGACGGACCCCAGGCGGACCCCAGACGGACCCCAGACGGACCCCAGACGGACCCCAGACGGACCCCAGGCGGACCCCAGACGGACCCCAGACGGACCCCAGACGGACCCCAGACGGACCCCAGACGGACCCCAGACGGACCCCAGACGGACCCCAGACGGACCCCAGGCGGACCCCAGACGGACCCCAGGCGGACCCTAGGCGGAATCCGTGTGAGTCCGCCTGGGGTCCGCCTGGGGTCCGCGTGAGTGTTTTCAAATGTAAAAATACTCAGTGTTTTAGTATTTTCTGAAGTATATTTACTTCTACTTCTACACATGATAGAGAGACGCACAATGTAAAATCACTCAGTGGTTTAGTATTTTCTGAAGTATATTTACTTCTTCTTCTACACATAATAGAGACGCACAGTGTAAAAATACCCAGTGGTTTAGTATTTTCTGAAGTATATTTACTTCTACTTCTACACATAATAGAGACGCATTGGAGAGCCGGAGGGAACCGAATTAGAGCGGTCGTTGAGCAAGGTTATTCCCACGGACAAGAGCTGTCGTCGTTGAGCAAGGGGTCCCGTATCGGCTTCTGTGCATACTCACCACAGGTCTCATGTGCCCTTCCTGTTGATGGGCTTTCTCTGGCATGGACCCACCAGCTAGCTGTTGTCTGCGGGGCAGCCTCGCCAGACTGTGAGGCTGCCTCGCCAGACTGTCAGCTCCGGAATCGCAAATGAACTTTAACACACAAAGAAGGGAGAGGGTGTTCCCCTAATAGAAACAGTCTCTGTGGGTTCTCTTTCTCATGTCCAGCCGTTTCGTGTACCGGAAGTGCCCCTTCCGTAAATTAGTAAGCGGGACTCTCAAAGCCGGAATGGAAAGTGTCGCAGACATCAGGTACCCGGAAACTGTTAGTCGCCCGCAGGACATGGAAAGAGCTCTAAGAGAACCCATTTAACAAGGGTCACACGGTGACCCCAACCCCGGAATTTCAAGCGAACTTTAACTCTAAAGAAGGCCAACCGGTTCTATGCGCTTACGTGTACACACGTGGATAATGGGCACAGCCGCCGGCTACGAGACCTAGATTATCTGCTTTGTGCTCTTGGGACCCCAAGTATACATGTGTTGCAACCAATCCGACGTCGTTTCTATCTTCTATCTGCAGCAAAACACGAAAGGCCTCCAGGCAAAAACCCGTTTTCACATATCTTCAGATTACTCAGCATTATTTGCCACCTGCACCGACTACTTTTCTTTCAAACTGCGCACGGTCCCCCCGTAGCGTACTCTCCATTCTCAAGAAGAACCTCACACTACAGATCGTCGACGCACACATGTACATTATGCTTGCCATCTTGGTCTGCGTGGTTTTCGTCATTGTCGCCCTGCTGTTCAGATCCGTGGCGATCCCAATCATCATGGCCTTCACCATCGTTTACAGCACAGGAAGTGCTTTCGGGTATGCCCTTCTGCTTCTGACCCGGTGAGCCCTTTACGACCCGACTCCCCATACGTTACCCCGGACGGAGGGGAGGGATCGAAGGTGCATAAAGGTACCTCGGGAAACTCTGGGTCATATTAGCCTCTTACGGAACGAGGGGTAGGGCAGGCTCAGTTAGAATAGCCCCGGGCACGCAGCGCCTGCATCGCCTGCATCTCATGTGTCCCGAACACGCAATTGTCAATACGAAAAACGCATTGTGCGCTGTGTGGGAAGCACGGAAGATGCGGGAAGAAGGACGGTTGTCCGGCAACCCAGTTGCAGCAAAGTTCCAGAAACCTGCGCAAGGGGTCGCCGGCTCCTTGCACCTTCGCCACCCGACATCTATTTGAAAGGTTTGGAGTTGAACGTCAAGCACTTTTGCGACACTGCAAGCAGATGCGCTTCTGCGCATCTCTCGCGAGGATTGGGTCTGTCCGGCAGGGGTTATCCATTACTTTCAGATCTCCCCCCCTTTCCTGCTTCAACAGTTGTTCGTCCCGCACGAACGCCGTTTCACGGCAGAAGACTCATTCGGCCGCCAATTTTGGCCGCCCTCAAAAGAGCCGCTTCGTTTACCCGGGCTTTGGCGCCCAGCATGATCGGAATCCTGTGTGCGTATTCGCAATTGCGAAGCACCAGCCAGAAAATACCCGCTTGAATGTTGTTCGACGATCGAAATGGGTCTTTGATGCCTTGGAACACGCTGGGGCAAAACAGAGTACGGAATTGGAATAATCCTGAACCCGCAAATTCCTAAACAAGCCCAATTCTTCCGAATGCGAATTCTTCCAAATTCTTTTTGGGCCTTCGTGTCGGCAAGCATTGAGCCCCCGGCTTGGCATTGTGTTCTTCATCTCACCCGTGCTGACCAATATGGGTTCGGCGCGAACCCGGAGCCAAACCCCTTCCCCAAAAAACACTGATTATCATCAAGAAATCAGGGGGTCATCAACTTGCCTGTCTAAGAATTCCCCGTCGACAACGAAAAGGAAAACGTGGACGGAGAAAAAGAAGGAACCTGAACTCTGCATTCCCTCCAAGACGCTGTTCGCAAGTTTCCGATTCGTGTAGAATGGCGTACTATTTCTTCCAAGCGACGGCGTTCTGCCAAAACTAAGATTCTCCCCCCCTGCCGTCCTCCTTACGACGGGATAGTTTCAGAACCCTCGGATCGTTCACTCATGATCACCCAACACACAGAATGGCGTACTACTTCTTCCAAACGACGGCGTTCTCGTGGATCTACCCATACCTCGACAACGACTTCAAGGACGAAGGCGTGGCGTGGTCCGTGCCTCCCATGGCTATTTCGATCACGGTCGCCCTCGCGATCGACTACGACATCTTCATGCTGACGAGGATCGCCGAGCTGCGGAAGACGTACACCAACGAGGCGGCCATCTTGAAGGGGCTGTACTGCGTCGGCAGCACGATCTGCGGGGCCGGGGTCATCATGAGCGTCGCGTTCGGCGGGCTGCTCTTCTCGCACGTGGTGTCGCTGAACCAGTTCTCGGTGATCCTCGTGACGTCCGTCCTGCTCGACACGTTTTTGCTGTCGACGATCTTCGTGCCCGCGTGCGCGTTCCTCCTCGGCGACAAGTTCTGGTGGCCCATGGCGGGCAAGGCGGGCGTCGAAGACGAGTGGCACTTCGAAAGCAACGCGCGGCACTGCGGCACGCCGCTGGCCGAGGACCGCCTCGCCCTCAACGCCGACACGCCCGTGTACGGAACTGGGAACTGAGCCGCCCACCCCCAACGCCGCATCGAAGTGACCCATCCATTCCATCTGGCCTTCCCGCGCCGGTGATTCCCCGAATCCGCAGTTCTCCTCAATTCCATTTCGGTCCCCCCTCGGTGGCGGCTCTTCCAAACCGCCACCCACCGTTTTGCCAGAACTGAGATTGGTTCCGTCTGGCCGCATCCGCTCGACGGTCCCCGCGAACTGACGCTTATTCTCTCCATCTGGACTCTCGCTGGAACCTCCCCCCATTCGCTGCCCTCATGCGCACGTGGGTACTGGCGCGCGCGCCGTGCCCTCCGCACCCGCGGCGCTACGGTTTGCTTCACACCTCCCGACGACTACTACTACTACTTCGACCTCGAAATGGCAAGAAATATGAGATAAGGTGAGACTGGCATTCTTTGGTCCTGCCGGGTGTGGTGTGTTCAGTATCGCCGGAGCTGGCCGATGAAACCCCCGCCTCTTCCCAAACACTCCTGGGGTTGATTCGGGAAGGTGCTCACCCTGCCATGCGCTTTGCTCCAGTTACACACAGTACACTATAGAAGCCAGGTCGGGTGGGAGATGGGAAACAGCCGGAGGCAGAAGCGAGCCACACTCAGCCTGTCGGGCAGAGTCGGCCACCGAACTCGCGAATCCTCGTTTGGAGACACCAGTCAGTCAGGTGGGGAGTTTGCACATCTGTTACACATCAACGCTGGCGAGCTCGGCGGGAACATAAATCTCGTGTAGAGCATAAGGGTAAGTGCTCGATACACGATCTTCAGTGCCGATCCTCGGTGTAGCGGACGCGCTGGGAAGAGAAGACGGAGACGAAACAAAAGCACCAAGCGACTCCCTCAACGCTCTTCTCCATCTCTCTCTCTCTCTCTCTCTCTCCCCCCTCGCTGTGTCAGTTTTATTTCTTGAAAGTATGCCAAAACTGCAGGGAATAGTTGACTAGACCTCTTGAGTTTGTGCTAACCACGAATTGGGGAGTCGGGAGAACCTACAAAGCCTAGAGCAGGACCGACCCCCCCCCCGGTCGTGAGAAAAAAGCGAAGAATGAAAACACCTTCTTTTTTCCATCTATCTTTGTCAAGAGCTGCACTCAACTATTCCTTTTCAAAAGAAAGCTGCAAGACTGCAAGCGAACAGGCGCCCGGGCCGCGTGCGCCGCCCTGCCGCTCACCGCCCTCCCTGGCTCCCGAACTTTTCGGGAGTGTCCTCCTTGGTTATTTGTGTTGTTTCCCGCGTCCATCAACCGATACCCTGCTCCAACTGCAGATATAACCCCATTCATCGAAAATAGGGCGGGGGCGGGGCAAGACCACATCCTTAGCGATTTGGCTTCCTGGCGTCGGTCACATCAGTCACAACCTAGGCTAGCCGAAAACGCTATCAAACGGTCACCCTCGGCTTTAAAACCTCGGACTCTCAAGCGAACTTTTCACTGTCGAAGCTCCCGGTCCGCGGCATCGACACAAGGCGATTTTTCAACAGCCGAAGGACTTCGTGGACAATCTCCATTTCCGCCAACGCAGAGAGATGACGGTCGGCGCTTTTAAAGGGGGGGGTCGAATAATAACACCTGTGTTATTATTCGATTTGTCGAATAATAAAACAAGTTCCGGGTAGCCGAACAGTAGCAGGATCAAATAGTGGTCGTGTCTTTAGACAACCAGACGTGTGTCAAAATAACTGTTATTATTCGACCCCCCCCTTTACTAGAACTTCAGAAAAAACGTATCAGTTGGGACTGTACGATGAGTGGAGGGAGGGCTTGCACAGGAGCACGCGGAGGGCACGCACCAGCAGTGAGAAAGTTCTGAATATGAAGATGAGGGTGTTGATGTGCATTCGTATGCGGGCGTGGACGGGTGGGTCTGAGCATGGGTTGCCCTTGGGCATGTGGTAAACCCAGACCCGGGTAGACCGGGTGGCTTTCCAAACTGGCGATCTCACAAAGAATCGCAGCAAGAAGCACGAAGGCCGAGCAACTTCCCGAACAGGCATAAGCTGCCAAGAAGGAGCATTTCGCCCCTGGGTGGGCCAGTCTGACACAAGCTGTCGTGCTCAGGGTAGTCGCAGGCCTGACAGGATCAACTAAGTCTTAGCGTTCTTCCACTCAATTTAGACTAGTCTCACCTGTTTAATTCCATGCACATCCACAAGGCGCCATACTACAAGAAAGCGAAGGTTTCCCTGTCCCCGCGTGTGTCCTGCCCGGTTGGGACTTCTCTTCAGGAGGAAGAGTTTGGACATCGGAGAGGAGCAACCAGGGGATTAGCTTCTATCCACATTTGGAGTGTCAGTCCAAATTTGGAAAGGCCGGCGGGGGAAAAGAAGAAGAAGAAAAAGAAAAACGCCGCTCCTGGTCCAGGAACGTGACGGTCAAGCACAGCTTGCAAAGCTTGAGTCGGAGGCAGCACAGTGCCACCATGCCCGTCCGCTCTGCCCTGCGGCTGACCGTCTCGACGAGCTTGTGTTCAGCGCGAGCGCCAAGCCCCAAGGTGCGCCAAGCCTTGATGCTTTAGTTTGGGAAATCGGTAGCCACTTGACCCGTAGGCCCGTGGCTCTACGTACCGCCGAACACGTGAAGCTTGGCTCCCGTGTAGCAGGCTTTCCCTGGTACCGTCGGGGGAAAAGAAGAAAAAAATGGCACGACACCATCACCCAGGCCCCCGGCAGAGGTAGCGAACGTGCAATCCGAGGCACTCAGGATGCCTGGGAGGACAGGGGGCCAGCATTGTCGTGAAGATACGTCGCGACGCAAAAAGCCGTTAGCGGCCCAAATTTGGAAAATGGGCCGGAGACCAAGCTCATGCCCTGGAGCAACACAAAAAAGAAAAAGTGTGCATCAACCCCGGTTGATTGTCGGCAACACAAAGAAGTGACCCCTGGGTGCGCCGAATATATGTTCTACGCCGTCAGGTCAAAAGTACCGTTGGAAGGTTTCAGGCACCGACCTGACTGCAACATACAACCCACGCTCACACGCACACCCACACACAAGCACACACAGCACAGAACACACAATTCAATGCACTGCACAAGCTAGCGTGAGCGCATTCGGCGCATCAACTTGGAATCCCTACGTTTCTGAGCGAATTGAGCAAGGCAGACATCCTACCCCAAAAGGCAATCCGATCCACCGTTTACGACCGAGAACAACCCTGTTGCCACAAACGAAATGACTGCTGGAGCGTTTGAACGACTAAGTGAACACGTTCTCGCGCACAAAGATGAATCGACGGCTGTGTAGCAGTCATCATTTACCCCCTGTGTATTGTAAGCCTTTGCCTACAAGATCTACCTAAGTACTGTTCTGCCACTCCCACAAATACGTGCAGAGCCATTGCTTTGCCTGGCTTTTCTGGGTTGTTTGCATCATCGAGTTGTGTCACTGAGCAAATTCACCAGCGACTTGAGCTCGGGTACGCGGCGATTACACTCAACTGCGCTCTCAAGACGAGCTGAAGAGGCCAAAGCATGGCACATCACGTGCAAAGAGATAACCGCGACGCCAATCTGTGGCGATGCAGATCATCGCCACAGATTCTTTACATGCTGATCCTGATGGAGAGAGAGCCCATCGGGCCAGCGCATTCCGACAGCAATACGGGGTAGTACGAGAGGAACTCCCGTTTCTAGTCCCTGGTATCTACGGTTGTTCGATCGGACAGTGTCGTGATAATACCACTGGATGGGTTATGGCTGAACGCCTAGCTGCGAGGCTCGACAACGTTCGATCGGACAGTGTCGTGATAATACCACTGGATGGGTTATGGCTGAACGCCTAGCTGCGAGGCTCGACAACGTTCGATCGGACAGTGTCGTGATAATACCACTGGATGGGTTATGGCTGAACGCCTAGCTGCGAGGCTCGACAACGTTCGATCGAGCAGCGAGTGGGCTCAAGTCACGCAGCGAAGAAACGGAAAGGGGTTCCAATACACTACGGCACGCAGCGCGGTACACATCACCCCCTCCCACACTTATCATCCCACGACGCTTGCCTTTCTCATCTTGAGAACCCCTTTTCCTCAGTTTTTCTTCGACACGATCCGGATCCCTGTTCTCTACCTACGTGTGCTTTATGCATGTTTTCTTTTTTGTCAGTTTGTCCTTCAACATGACGGGTCCTCTTTTTTCGTCTAATACATTGCAGCAGTGGCTTTCCCACGTGAGCCCGAAGAGGGGCGCGTGCGGGGGGTACTGCTGTGTTGCTTTCCTTATGTGGAACGCGAGTTGTCAGTCGTATGAGTCTCTTGACGAGCCAAAGTGAGTGCGAGTGTGAAAATGTACGTACAAGTGTGTACGAAGAACAGTAGCGTGTGCTACCCTAACTTTGGGTAGGCTCATAAACTTACTGATCAAGAGCCTGAGGCGGAGAACGAGGTGGCGCACAACACAGCCGTGTAAACAGTTTGTTTGGGCCGGGAGCTGTTGGAGAGTGAACATGCTCAGTAAGACCAGCCACCTTCCAAACACGCTGCCGATGGTTTCTTTCGAATTTACTACGAAAACACCCAGAAGAAAAGCCAGGCACCGGGATCTTCCTGACGAGCACGCTACCCGGTGAACTTAATCAAGAGTCGAAGATTAGCGTCGAAACTTCCTGGCTTTTCACGCCGCAGCAGAACGACCACACCCTACCCAAACCCAAGCACCCTCTAAACGCGTTAGGGGACTTCACAAGGTTTCACAACGGAGTGACACAACACCCGAAACGAGTCGCACTCTTTTACTTTTCTCAACCCCCCGCCATACCCAAGCCTCTACGGTCAACCGGAGACTTTAAAATACCGACCTTCTAATCCACAAATAACGCTAAAACAAAGTCGGCGACAGGCAACAGAGACACGATAATATATGCATACCAATATACAATACACAAAGAACTTTTTTGACGGTGGTCACCTGGTGACTAATGAACCCCGGGATCTTCAAGCGAACGTTTCACTCTAAAACAGAGGGCCTCTGTCTCTAAAAGGTTCGTTCCTGTCTGGGTTTGGGGTTTGGGGGGTTCTCACTTTTTAGTACTGGCAATCCTGCGGGTTGCCCTTCAAAATACAACTATTCAAAGTACATCGGATACTTCGGTGTACTGTGCAGGCTAAAAAGACGTAGGCAGCGTGTTTTGGGGTTGACCAGAATTCCTAACCTGAAAATGGCACAGGGTAAATACAAGTGAGAAAACGATCAACCGGCACGCACAAACAAAACGAAGCGCCTGTCTTTTTCCTTGGCGACAACGAACAAGTAAAAAGAGTACAACAAAACTACGCCTGTCTTCGGAGAAGATTTGGTGCACGAGAAGCAGGGTCCTGCCGAAAGGGGTTATCATGCAGGGGCAAAACCTTGTGTCTTTTTGGTAAACAGGGGTTTAGACCGTTTAGACCCCAAAAAAAAATGACCACCCATTTTTTCCAGAAAAAATTGCGTTTTAAAAAAAAAAAAATTGAAACAAATACTGGGGTGCTTTTTGACGAAGTTGAGCAATTCTTTTTCTGTCCAATTTTTTTTTGTCGTATAAGATCGAAGATCTTAGAAGATTAATACTATTCCGACGAGAACTAACACTTGTACAAAGGTTATTGCCCCGTCGCTCCCGAGAAGAACACCGTAATTTTACCCCTCGCTTGTCGGCCCCGCGGCAGCGTTTACCAAAAAGACACTAGGTTTTGACCCTGCATGTTATCCATAACTTTCAGTTCTCCCCTCCCCCCTTTCCTGTAGGGTACTTCGCGTAACGCGACTTGCTGCCCTCAGCACGCAGGATTATTTCCTCGAACTCTTTTTCCTTTTGGTACTTCAACCACTGGTGCTGCACAAGGCAACCCCATGTCCACTGTGTTCTGCAGGGTTTACTTCGCAGATTGCCACCGTCAAAAGAAGACAAGTTAGTGCTGCCTAGCGAGTCGCAGTCACAAGCAGGGCGAGTGCCCTGAGTTTTTTAACTGATTGCTCAGACACGGTTGTAGGGGCCTTCTCCCCGTGACGGATTCGCCTGTGCTCTAGTAGCACGGGTGGTCCTGGCTGTGACGAGCTACGAACAGCCGCCTGACAAACCAGACTCACACCGCAGTCCTGTCTGCAGACACTCAGGTTCCGCGCTGATGGTCCGCCTTATGTGTCCGTGGCTTAAAGGACCGAAACACGGCGCAGACGGGACCAGTGCGGTGTTGAGCACATACCCATTCCAAACACGTTCTTGCAATCCCCCCTTTCCTGCTTCAACAGTTGTTCGTTCCGCACGAACGCCGCTTCACGGCAGAAGACTCATTCGGCCGCCAATTTTGGCCGCCTTCAAAAGAGCCGCTTTGATTGCCCGGGCTTTGGCGCTCGAGGCGTCACCACTCATGCACACACAGAAGCTGACAGCCTCCCACGCTCTATCCGTCCCCCGAACCCAAAAGCAGCGTGTCGGAAACTCAAAGCCGACTTGTGAAAGTGACACGTGGGCTATACTTCGCTTCAGACGTTGCCCACTCAAAGCCCTGGACTTAAACCACACACACACACACACACACACACACACACACACACACACACACACACACACACACACACACACACACACACACACACACACACACACACACACACACACACACACACACACACACACACACACACACACACACACACACACACACACACACACACACACACACACACACACACACACACACACACACACACACACACACACACACACACACACACACACACAAGAACCTTTAACTCTAAAAACCAGTCTCGTGGAGACGGGATGCGGAAAAATGAACCGAGAACGAAGGAGAAATGATACAGGGGGCCTGAATCATTGGTTTCAACCTGGGCATTGTCGCGTGGGTGAAAGGGGCGGTGGCAACCCCAAAAGGTACCGTGTAGAGAACTTTTTTCCACGCCCTTTGTTGGCACCACACCTTGCGACCTTTTTTTTTTGTCGTATAAGATCGCAGATCTAGAAGATTAATATCCGACGAATACCTAACACTTGTACAACGTTAAATAGCCCCGTTGCTATCCCGAAAACATCGTAACTTCACCCCTCGCTAAGCGCCAGCTTGAAAAGGAAATGCTCGACGGTGCTGCCTGACAAAGCACAGAAGGGATCTCAAGTGCTGTAACTACCGAACCACGAGTTGAACGGACGTGAGGTCATGCGGGTCTACCCCTACACGACAAATCACACAAACACACCAGGTCAAAGTCTTGAGTGAGAGACCAACACACGGTGGTGTAAGTAAAGAACAAACCAGTTTGTGTTTGTATTGTATTTGTCCCTCTACCTCTATATTTCCTCCTTTCCATTCGGAGCCGAAGCAGCTACATCGAGTATTATTATTATTATTTCTTGAGAGAGAGGAGAAGGGAGGAAGGTCTCGTTCGGACCTTTACTCTGCAGAATTACACGAAAAGCCTCTGGCAGCACCCCGTTTCAACTCTTCGGTACGACAGGGCGAATACCGCAAACCGATCGAGGGGAGCGAGGTCGGACTCCTTCCAAACTTGCTTCTGAAGCAAGTGGGCTTCAAACACTCAGGGCTTGTCGCCCAGTACCTCATGTCTCTAGACTGTTTCTTGTAGTAAGCGGTCAGTTTTTTGAAGTCTCCGTTTGACTTGTGAGGCGAGGGGGAAGGGGGTTTTCCTTTTGTGCTGTTATAGCAGGGTCTGGGCAGTGTGTTTTCATTCCTTTACGTACTTTGTGTCGCTTTTACTTTACTGTTTACTGTCACATGTGGTTGCGCATCCGTGTAACACCAGGTCCACTGTGTTGTGCAAGTGGTCCTGGGCCCCCCACGTCCTACACGTCTCTCTTTAGGTCCCTGGACTGATAGGTTCGCATGCGGGCGCGCGGGTCTTCAAAAAAAGTGCGCACGGCCGCCCGTGCAGCAGGGGGTGGAGACGAGGCGATGCAAAACGAAGGAGAAGCGCGAAGCGACCAACCCGGACGGACCCAGCAAGACGCAAGACCAGGCGACCAAGAGAAGGAGGGGAACGATCCTTACAGATGACGTCTTTGCGACCGTTTGTTGCTTGTGATTTTCAGCTTAGTACACGTGCATGCTCGGTGCGGGCTTGGGGGGGGCGGAATTGCTGTTCACTTCATATTTTGGTGGGTCGCCCCAGGGTATTTGTTCAGAGGTTCCTGGGGTTTGCAGATCATGACCGTTTATGGGGGGGGTGGTTCAGGGGGTGTTTCGGTCAACGCGCCGTTTTGGTGGCTCGGGGCAGAGGAAGCGACCGAGCGACCCGGGCTGAGTAGCCTGGAGCTAGTGTGATGGACCTTTCTTCGGAGGGGCTCACACACTCAAAATTCGACTTACACGCACGGCGTGCGCACCCATCACTGCCCACACTGGTATGGGTACCGTAAACACATGACACCGCCACACTGGTATGGGTACCGTAAACACATGACCGCCACACTGGTATGGGTACCGTAAACACATGACACCGCCACACTGGTATGGGTACCGTAAACACATGACACTGCCACACTGGTATGGGTACCGTAAACACATGACACTGCCACACTGGTATGGGTACCGTAAACACATGACACTGCCACACTGGTATGGGTACCGTAAACACATGACACTGCCACACTGGTATGGGTACCGTAAACACAAACGTCACCCGCGGAAACGTCACCCGCGGAAGATGATGGCATATTGACATATGTGAATGCCGCTGTTGTTAACAAGGTCGTAGTCGGATCCGGAGCTTCTGGTTGCAGCGGCCCTATTTGTTCGAAACAATGTTGTCGTCCCACCCTACTTATTTTTTGCCGTGCAAGTTCAGGTGACGCAGGTTTCACCTGGCTGCTTCACCTGCGACTTTTTTTTGTGTCTGACAAATGCAATTTGTCAAGAACAAAAACAGATCGATGGCAGCGTACTATCCTCACTCACGTTAGATGAACAAAACAGGTTTGAAGGAAGCGCGCACAAACGAAGGAAGCGCCAGATCCGTTTTTTTTTTATATAAGCGCCAGCTTGAAAGGTAATGCTCGATGATGTTGCCCGACAAAGAACAGAAGGGATCCCAAGTGCTGTAACTACCGAAGCACGTGTTGAACGGACGTGAGGTCGTGCGGGTCTACCCCACACACGACAAATCACACAAACACAACAGGTCAAAAGTCCTGCATGAGAAAACAACACACGGTGGTGTAAGCGAAGAACAAATCAAATTGTGTTTGTATTGTATTTGCCCCTTACCTACCCTCCCCCATGAACATGTCACCCGGTGACAAACTTAAGGGTTTGCAGAGGTCATCTGAGCCTCGGCTGGAGGGAAACGTCCTTAGCAGCCCTTCTAGGACACGACCGACCAGAGACAGAACGCTGGGCCCATGGCAAGGTACCAGATCCTGAAAGACCCGCCCGACTTCCAACCCCAGTTCCTCAGGACCCCCTGCCGGCAGGAGACCCTGCCGACGCGCTGGACCTCAACGCAACAAGCAGCGACAAGCTTTCGAACGACTGGGCAGAACGCGCCGCAGGCCGAACCAATGTGCCACATTGACGATCGGACGCGTACAAAGCAGACCAGGCACGAACGTGAAGAGAGAACTGTATACTGTGTTGAACCGTTGCGCAAAGCAGTGGCATGAATGACGTAAGTGATACGTGATTGTCATCATACGTGATCCACTGCTCTCCTCTCGCATAGTGGCCGCTGTGTCTAGGCCGCTGCTTCCGGCTCAGCATTCGCTCAAACTTCTGCAGTGAACGCCCCTCAGGTTGCAAGTGCAAGACACCTGGAACAAGTTTCCAAACTTCCTTCTCCTGTTCACAGCCGTGCACTTCAGCAAATCGTGTTGGCAGAATGATAACATTGCGAGGTCTGGATGTGTTTCGAAGTAGGCCGTTCCATCAGTTGCAGCCACCAGGAACCCTGTAGGATGGCCCCCAAGTAACAGCTGTTGCCCAAGTTTTGAATCCCGCGAAACCTCCTATTTATAACATTGTTGGCTGCTTCAAGACCACGTGTCACTTTGGTGGTCGCACAAACAACCAAAGAGGCGAGGATGACCGCTCCGATTGTTCAAAACAATAAGAATTCCGCTGCGCGGGGCCACTCCCCCCCCCAACAGGGCAAAACCTTGAGTATTGTCTTCCCCCCCACTCAGGCCTTGGGGGGTGACATACTCAAGGGTTTTTTGGGGGGTGACATACTGAAGGGGTTTTTGGGGGGTGACATGTTCACGGGGGGTAGAAACCTCTATATTTCCATCCTTCCATTCGGAGTCGCAGCAGCTACGTCGAGTATTTTTGTCGCATATGATCGCAGATCTTAGAAGATTGCTACATCCGACGAATACCTAACACTTGTAAATTTACAAGGTTAACCAACCATGTACATACACCGAACACCTGTCTAACACTCGTCACATCACGTGCGAAGAAAAAACCGCGACGCCGGTGATGCAGATAATCGCCACCGCATCATTGGTTGGCGGTTGATCACCTGGAAAATGAATCAGAGCAACACACAAGTGGAAACCGATCAACCGGCGCGCACAAACAAAACGAAGCTTCTGTTTTCTTCCCCTGACCCACCATGGAGACCAACATGGATGGCGGCTGTGGGAGTGTCACGCTACCCTGCACCGAAAGTCCTATCGGACTCAGGTTGCAACTGCACGTATGCTGACGAAGAAATTGCGCCCTCTTGGGGCCATATCATGGGGCCATATCAGGGCATTTTTGTGGAGCCTACACGTCCCAAAACGTGCTCGGGGCTTTTGAGTCACAAAACCTTAAGGGGATTCTCAGGTTTCGGCAGGTCCAGCCGGCTGCTACAGGGCACCAAAGCTCGCAACCCAAGGTTGTTTCCATGGTGGTGTTGAAACAAACCGTTTTTTTTTTTTTTTTTTTTTGTGGACCGGAATCCCTAAAACCCCGCACTTCGGAATTTCCCAGCATTTTACCGACTATTTCACCTTAGAGCCTCTGCCCGCTCAACCTCTACGGTAACCGCACTGTGTTGGCAGCACTTGGACCCTAGCGTTAATCCGGGGCCCCTCGATTTACACCCCCACCCTTGCCGTTGTTGTTATTGCTGTTGTTACCGTTATTGTTGCTGTTGCCGTCGTCAGCGGACCAACATGCCCAATGAGCTCCCCGTTCTTTTTGCTTCTGTTCCGTGTGTGCGCGCGTGTATCGAATGCTTCGCTCAAGGGCCCACTTTCTGTATCTTTGCAACCCCCACCCCTCGATTCTTGGCAGCGAGAAGAGAAATATGTCGAATACTGAGGAACAAAAAAGAAGAAGAGGACATGAACAAAAACGAGGTTGTGTTAACACTGCAGAAGGTTGGTCCTCTAAAAAGAATAATTGCCAGCGCCTTCGAGTATGTCCTCATGCAAGAAAAACTGCCCGAGGGAAGAGAAAACGCGGATATTTCTACCGGGAGAAAATAGCTGGTTTGCCCCCGGTATTACCTTTTCTTCCCTTCTGCAACGAGAATTTCGGAAAGGAAAAGGGCGGTTTCTTCCCGGTTACCAGTTTTCGCTGGTTTGAAAGACACTGGGAAGAGAAAATGGGAGCTCTCTTCGCTCAGCGCAGTTTTTTTGCACTCGGACATGCCCTCGAGCGCGCCCTCGACAGATGGCTCGTCCACAGCAGCAGTCGGGAAGAAAAAGGCAAAACCGGAAAATACTGGAGGGGCTGCCTTGTGCTTACTTCGAAGAAGGGGGAGAAACAATCCAGCTACAAAGTGGGTCTTTTCTGTACTACAATGCATTGTAGGTACTGAACATTAGTAGTTGGCAGCGTACTACACATGCAACTTACCAAAGCAGGTGAGTTCCGCTAGTGCGCACAAACAAAACGCTTACGCCCGCCACTGAACCCACAGCACACATTTACCTCCTTTGATATCTTGCAGCTGGCAGCCTCCTCAAATATTTCCTACAAAGCAGGTGCTTATACAAAAATAAAAACGACGTTCTCCTGGAGTGTCCGCTCTCCCCTCGGGGCAGTTTTTTTTGCACTCGGACGTGCCCTCGGGAAGGCGCTTATTTCTACCGGGAGGAAATAACTGATGTTACAAGGCGATTACTGTTCCGACTTCTTGTAGCGACCAGCAATCGCAGTTTGTTGCACATCAAGTTCAAACTATTCCCAGGAGTACTACGCTTGGACACGGTTCTTGCAACGTTGCCATCCCGAAACCCATCATATCTTCACCCCTCGCATGGAGGAGAGTATTGCTTTCCCTCTTCTCCCCCCCCGCCCCTTTTTTTGTCTCTTTTCCCTTTGGTTGGCTTCCACGTTGCTTTCCTATCCACTTCGTCTTTGGTTCCCTTTTCTCATTTTTTTCTCTTTTGCGTCCTTTCTTCTTTTCCCCTCCCCTCGCTGCTCCCCTGCTTATTTTTCTCTTTCTTCTTTATTTCCCCTTCGGTTCTTCCTCGCGTTGCAATCCTTTCCTTCAGCGCTTCACTGACCCACCTGACGACAGCTTCCCTTCGCCTTGGGTTTCCTGCCCGTTGCTGCCGACGCGTCGAAGGTGTGCTAAAGTGGAAAGGCGGTATCCGGATTCTGATGACGACGGCAGTCGGCGAGAGTTTTATTCGACCTGTTTTCCCGAAAAATATCAGTCCATGCCTTTGAAATGTGAACTTCACGAGCAGTGCTTACGCTCCACGTGTGCGAACGTGTGAATTTTCACACGTTCATTTTTTTTTTTTTTGGAGCGCGGGACACTGTACAAGCCATGTTGGTACAGCGGGGCTACCGGTATCCGGTTGCTTCCGGAGCGGGAGCCCAAAAAAATGCTTCTTCAGCACACAGTGAACGCCGCCTCACTGCGACCTGGGCTGGCCTGCTTCTGTATGCAGGTCCGACCAGGTAAAAAAACCCGCGATGCAGTGACTCTTCCCCCTGCATCAGGGTGGATTCGCTTCGTCCGGTCGCGCCCCACCAGATGCAATCACGATCCTCGCCACCCCTTGGGCTATCGAAAAGCTCAAGCGGTGGAAGAGGTCCTGGCAGGCGGCCGAGGCGGTCCGGTCTTCACGGAGGGCGTTCGCGCGGGCGATGTGCCGCAGCTCCGTGATTTTTTTTTTTTTTTTTTTGGAGCGCGGGACAGTGCACAATAAAAGGTGTCATGGGGGGGCCGTCACGTGGCGACACTGTTGACCGCACCTTAATTGAGTCGCGGGCAACCGCCAGCATCATGTACTTGATGCGACGCAGAACAAGTGCTGACAGCACCGCCCGACGAATAGAGGGCCACAAAAGTGGCAAATCGACCGGTCGGGGGGTGCTTAGCAGCCAATGGCCTGATGGCTGAGTGCACGCCTAAGCAGGGCTGCATCCTCGTGTTGTAGCCGTTGTGCATAAGGCTTCGTGGGGGCCTGGTCAACCACCTCATCACAATAGGCGCAACTTTCTCGACAGCGATTGGACAGTCGGGATGCCGGGGGCGGGTCTCCATGAAGAAGAGAAAAGTAAAGCAAGACCTGCCCCTGCGCCTGCTGTCTCCGGCTGCTTCGGCAGACGACACAAACTACTACTACTACTGGAGCGCGGGACAGTGCATAATACAGAGACGTGATTTTGGCCAAAAACGGGTGTTTTGCGCATCTGGACGTTTTTTGACCTGAAGGCTTTGTACACCCTGACAATTTATGGTCCTTTAATTTGCGGAGTTCTATTTTATGGCCATCCAATTTTTGGACGAATGATTTTATTTTTTGGAGGGGTCCAGAATTATTATTTCCTGTCCAGGCTCTTGGACAGGCACTCGACCTTTTTGGGGACAGGGAACTAGCTATGCCCCGACCACCCACCGCAGAGACAGATGCAAATTATGCCTGCGCCGCAGGCGCGGAAATTTTTGAACAGTCACACAAAAGCAAATGCTTGTTTCCGATAGAGGAGGATGTTCTTGTTAAAAAGTACCTCTGACTGGTCCCAGTTTGCGATCGATGGACTGTGGGCAGGGCTTACTTACGGCTTCAAACCTGATTATTGAACTGACCGGTCGCTGTGTGTTCTTCTCGCCGAGCCCTTTCCTGTCCAGCATGGCCAGTGACTTGTTGCTTTGGTCCTATAATTTGTGGTCAGCTAATTTATGGATTTGTAATTTATGGACGAATCAGTGTAATTTAGGCGATTTCTGGCGAATCTATAAATTAGAAATCCATAAATTAGAAAGCGGGCACAGCGGGAGGCACAGCTCTTGGGGTCATGGGTCGTTTCGGTTTCGGGTGGTGCGAGCGTGAGGCGTGTCTATCCAAGATGGTGGAAGAGGGCAGTACTCATGGCATTCACGGCGGGCAAGGGCACTTCACAAAGGCAGAACACACGGCCTCTGGATACAGCGACGACAACTTTCCTAGCCTGTGGAGCTACCACGAACTTCACAGCATAGTTTAAAGGTCGGAGAGGCTGAATCAGGCTTGCTTCGAGCCAGTTCGACGAGCACACGCGGGAGCTCTTCAACGTGCGTACTCTGCCGACCCTCCTCGACCCTCCGCAACCCCCCTCGACCCTCCGCCGATCCTCCGCAACCTTCCGCCGGCCCTCCCTCCCGTGCACACCCGGAGCCCCACCCATAGTTCATGTGTGTACTGGAGTACACCTTGACACAAGATCCGGACACGAATTTATATATATGGTACGATGCCAAACCCCCCCCCCTTTGCACTAATAAAAAAAAATTTGATGTCACCCCATACTGGCCCCGAAACCCCACTTGTGTGGCCCAAAACGGTTCCCAAACGGTTTTTGGCGGGCTGAGTCGAGGTAAAGGGGTCTCTGAAGGCCCACGAATAGGCCCAGGTGGGCCCCGGAGCGGGCACTCAGTGCGAGGGGGGGTACCCCCAAAATGGGGTCATTTTCAAAGCCTCGCCACTTCTCAAGCTAGTCAAACACCTTCTGGCCTCCAGCGGGAAACCCAGACTACACAACGACAAGATCGGCTGTGTTCCGCTGTAGATAGCCACCAGCGGGTCCTCTTGAAGCCGAAGAATGTTCTCAGGGGTCTCAGATAGCCCTACTTGGCCACCCCGCCTGCAGCGCCTGCGGTGGGCAGGCACACCTTGTAAATAGAGTGGGTGCAGCAGGTGCACCCTGCCTAGAATCCGGCTTTACCAGCAATACGAATTAAGAATACAGGTTGACCCAGGAAAACGGAAACTAAGAGAGGGAAAATGCCAAAGATCACGGGTCTGGAGTTCGTGGAGTCATCGGTGAGAGCAATGCAGAAGTTGTCGCCGTTTCATGAGGAAACGAGACGTGGTCAGTCCATGCAGAGACGACTCGTAGCCAGCAGGACCTTTTGCGAAAAGGTCTCTGGTGAGGACCTGATCGGTTTCTTTCTCGCCCTAATGACAGAGGAGGAGAACGTTGACATCTGGAAGCGCCTTTCTGGTAGGCTTTCAGAAGCCTTCAACAGCCTTGACGACGAGGCGAGCCGGCGACGCATCGTGAGCGGTTTGGACTGGGCACGTGCCCGGTACAGGGCTGTTGGAATGGTCGTGGGTGACAATCTCTGAAAGAACCGGGGAAAGGCTGCCGAGATTGGCGTTGGCGGGGGAGTCCTCATCTTGGTTCTTTTGCATTTTTCCACCTTATATTCTGCGTTTTCCTTGTAAGCACTGTGTTCTCAAAAGCGGGTGAAGCCGGATTCTAGGCAGGGTGCACTTGCATACCACACATTCTAAGCGTGTGCCTGCCCACTGCTGGCGCTGCACACATGGGGCTAACTGTGACCCCCGAGAGCACTCTTCGGCTTCAAGAGGACCCGCTGGTGGCTATCTACGGCTGAACACAGCCGATCTTGTCGTTTTGAAGTCTGGGTTTCCCGCTGGAGGCCAGAAAGTGTTTGACTAGCTTGAGTAGTGGCGAGGCCCGAAAATGACCCCATTTTGGGGGGCTCTCCCCCTCGCGCTGGGTGCCCGCTCCGGGGCCCACCTGGGCCCACCTGGGCCTATTCGTGGGCCTTCAGAGACCCCTTTACCTCGACTCAGCCCGCCAAAAACCGTTTGGGAACCGTTTTGGGCCACACAGAGTGGGGTTTCGGGGCCAGTATGGGGTGACATCAATTTTTTTTATTAGTGCAAAGGGGGGGGGGGGGGGGGGTTTGGCATCGTCTCATATATATATATATATTTTTTTTTTGCGCATTTTACTCTGTCAACAGGGTATTAGTTTGAAGGCTTCCAGGGTTTGCAGATTTAGACCGTTACTATGGGGTGGTTTTGGGCGGTGTTTCGGTGCCGTTTTCGCCGATGTACGGCGTCTTGGGGCGGAGCCGACACATCTCCCCAACTTCGTTCGGCAAAAGAGGGGTCTTCATGGGTCCTTTATGGGGTCTTTATGGGTCAATTATGGTCACCCCGTCAGTTTGGCGACACATTCTGCGGGCGTTTTTTCAACCTACACCAGTCTATTTTCGGGGGTTTCCGAATGCTTCTGGGTTCCCTGTGGGGTTGGGTGCCATATGGTGCTCCAAAAACAGTCAAAATCGTAAACAGACAGTCTCGTCAGGCAGCTAACTATGATAATAGGTCCACGGTTTTGGTGTATCTGCACCTGCACCGCTGTGCTTACAACAACATTTTTAGCGGTCTTTTTAGCAACATCGCACCGAAGGCGCGACGGAAAATTTGGGCAAAAATAATTCTGCCGCCCCTTTATCATGTCTTAGCTCGTGTGGAAGCTGAACACAATTGAACGGCGGCGGCTGGGTCTCAGCAGCAGAGGCTCAGCAGCCTCCCAGCACCAGCACACTGCTACAAACACCACACCCCCCGCCTATATTTACTTTGAACACCGTTTTTTGAACTTTTTTTTTTTTTTTTCCCGGCCAAGCAGGACCTTATGCAGCCCATTTTCTCCTTCAGACTAGACACCAAGCCCATTTTCTCTGGTGAGTCTTAATTCAGGGGGGGTCCGGGGGGCACCGCCCCCCGGGAGACGGTACGGTACATGGCACTTCAGATTCTGTCTTGTTCGGAACCTGTAACAGAAACTGATGCCTGGTAACAGGCGAAAATTCGAAATCTTGTAGATAGTTTATGGGGGGTCCAGGGGGCACCGCCCCCTGGGAGACGGTATGGTACATGGTGCCTCAGAATCTGATGTCCTGGCTAAGGCAGGACCTTCTGCAGCGTGTTCCCTCCAGAAGACACCTAGCCTACTGATGATTGTTCTGATGAAAAGTCTCACCCTTCTTCAGTAGCACAGCCAGAATAGGAGAAATAATTCCCACTACCGACACCCAAAACCTCTGCCTAACCAAACTCCTGCCCAACCCAATCCGAGGTAGTGTAAATCAACCCAACCTCCCACCTGATTTTCGATTTTTTTTTTTTTTTTTTTTTGGGTGGACAGGCAGGACCTTATGCAGCCCATTTTCTCCTTCAGACTAGACACCAAGCCCATTTTCTCTGGTGAGTCTTAATGCAGGGGGGGTCCGGGGGGCACCGCCCCCCGGGAGACGGTACGGTACATGGCACTTCAGATTCTGTCTTGTTCGGAACCTGTAACAGAAACTGATGCCTGGTAACAGGCGAAAATTCGAAATCTTGTAGATAGTTTATGGGGGGTCCAGGGGGCACCGCCCCCTGGGAGACGGTATGGTACATGGTGCCTCAGAATCTGATGTCCTGGCTAAGGCAGGACCTTCTGCAGCGTGTCCTCCAGAAGACACCTAGCCTACTGATGATTGTTCTGATGAAAGGTCTCGCCCCTCTTCAGTAGCACAGCCAGAATAGGAGAAATAATTCCCACTACCGACACCCAAAACCTCTGCCTAACCCAAGATTACAGACACCAAACTCCTGCCCAACCCAATCCGAGGTAGTGTAAATCAACCCAACCTCCCACCTGATTTTCGATTTTTTTTTTTTTTTGGGTGAGTTACCTCACCCAACCGCTGCAGTGCATAACCCCCTGGTTACAGGGTATTAGTTTGAAGGCTTCCGGGATTTGCAGATTTAGACCGTTACTATGGGGTGTTTTTGGGCGGTGTTTCGGTGCCGTTTTCGCCGATGTACGGCGTCTTGGGGCAAAGCCGACACATCTCCACAACTTCGTTCGGCAAAAGAGGGGTCTTCATGGGTAAGGACCTTTATGGGTCAATTATGGTCACCCCGTCAGTTTGGCGACACATTTTGCGGGCGTTTTTTCAACGTACACCAGCCTGGATCAAGCTTTTCGGGGTTTTCCGAATGCTTCTGGGTTCCCTGTGGGGGGGTGCCATATGGGGACGCGCTCCAAAAACAGTCAAAATCGGAAACAGACAGTCTCGGCAGCTGAAGGTGACCTGGGGACCTATTTTCCTATGATTCCTATGATAATAGGTCCACGGTTTTGGTGTGCACCGCCGTGCTTACAACAACATTTTTAGCGTTATTTTTAGCAACATCGCGCCGAAGGCGCGACGGAAAATTTGGGCAAAAAGTGTGTGGGCAACTCATAGCTCGTGTGGGATACTCAACGGTCAAACAGGACCTTGGCCCGGTAATGAAGCACAGTGGCTGCCGACCCGAAGCTGAACCCAATTGAACGGCAGCGGCTGGGTCTCAGCAGCGGAGGCTCAGCAGCCATCCAGCACCTTCAGCACACCCCCCGCCTATATTTACTTTGAACACCGTTTTTTGAACATTTTTTTTTTTTTTCCCGGCCAAGTCCGGTTTGCAGATTTGGACCGTCGGTCTAAATCTGCAACGGAAACTAATCCCCTGTCTGTCAATGACTTGAGGTGCGCAAAAGACCCCCTGTATTATCCTATGCCGCGGGACACTGTACAAGCCATGTTGGTACAGCGGGGCTGCCGGTATCCGGTTGCTTCCGGAGCGGGAGCCAAAAAAAAATGCTTCTTCAGCACACAGTGAACGCCAGTCTCACTGCGACCTGGGCTGGCCTGCTAGCGAGCAGGTCCGACCAGGTAAAAAAACCCCGCGATGCAGTGACACTACCCCCTGCAACAGGGTGGACCGCTTCGTCCGGTCGCGCCCCACCAGATGCAATGACTATTCTTGCCACCCCTTGGGCTACCTGAAAGCTCAATTGGTGGAAGAAGTCCTGGCAGGCGGCCGAAGCGGTCCGGTCTTCACGGAGGGCGCTTTTGCGGGCTATTTGCCGCAACTCCGTGAGTGCTCCAGGACACCACGCTCCGAAGGTGTCCACGACTAGCGGGACAGCGAGCCAATCCCGAGGGGGTTTTTTTTTAATAACGCCAGCAGGGCATTAGCTTGGTCTCCGGCCCATTTTCCAAATTTGGACCGATAACGGCTTTTTTGCGTTTTCACTGTTTTTCTGCAATTTTTGCACTGAGTTGGCTCGCCTGCCGGTGTCGCACGTGATGTGTCATGCAGAGCTGTTGTTCTTTCCCCCGTGCCCGTCCAACTTGCATCCAAACTGGCCACTTCTACTGGTGCTGGGAAGTGGGATTCCCCCTGCGTGCACTCCTTCTGTAGCCTTTGCTGGTGTAGTGGTTGCCCCTCCAATTGCACATTGGCCACCGCTGCCGGCGCCTGGGGGACGATGCAGTCACGGTAGTGCCATTTTTTTTTTTTTTTCCGGCAGCCTTTCCAAATTCTGACCGACGGTCCAAATGTGGATATAGAAGCTTATCCCCTGAACGCCAGCCTGTCGCCAGGGTATTAGTTTGCAGCTTTCTGGGTTTTGCAGATTTAGACCGGTTATAGGGGGTGGTTTTGGCGGTGTGTTCTGGTCGGTTGCCTTGTGTGGTGTCGGTGCCAGTTGGGACAGATATCTTGGTCCAAAAATCCCGCGGCTCGTACCATATGGGGACGCGCTCCAAAAACAGTCCAAATCGTCGGCAGCTAGAGGGGTGGACCTGTGGACCTATTATCCTATGATTCCTATGGTAATAAGTCCACAGTTTTGGTGTATCTGCACCTGCACCGCCGTCAGGGGATTAGTTTCCGTTGCAGATTTAGACCGACGGTCTAAATCTGCAAACCGGACTAGGCCGGGGGGAAAAAAAAATGTTCAAAAAACGGTGTTCAAAGTAAATATAGGCGGGGGGTGTGCTGAAGGTGCTGGATGGCTGCTGAGCCTCCGCTGCTGAGACCCAGCCGCTGCCGTTCAATTGGGTTCAGCTTCGGGTCGGCAGCCACTGTGCTTCATTACCGGGCCAAGGTCCTGTTTGACCGTTGAGTATCCCACACGAGCTATGAGTTGCCCACACACTTTTTGCCCAAATTTTCCGTCGCGCCTTCGGCGCGATGTTGCTAAAAATAACGCTAAATATGTTGTTGTAAGCACGGCGGTGCACACCAAAACCGTGGACCTATTATCATAGGAATCATAGGAAAATAGGTCCCCAGGTCACCTTCAGCTGCCGAGACTGTCTGTTTCCGATTTTGACTGTTTTTGGAGCGCGTCCCCATATGGCACCCCCACACAGGGAACCCAGAAGCATTCGGAAAACCCCGAAAAGCTTGATCCAGGCTGGTGTACGTTGAAAAAACGCCCGCAAAATGTGTCGCCAAACTGACGGGGTGACCATAATTGACCCATAAAGGACCCATGAAGACCCCTCTTTTGCCGAACGAAATTGTGGAGATGTGTCGGCTCTGCCCAAGACGCCGTACATCGGCGAAAACGGCACCGAAACACCGCCCAAAAACACCCCATAGTAACGGTCTAAATCTGCAAATCCCGGAAGCCTTCAAACTAATACCCTGACCGCCGTGCTTACAACAAAAAAATAGCGTTATTTTTAGCAACATCGCGCCGAAGGCGCGACGGAAAAAAGTTGCCACGCACCCTTGATAGCCATTGGAAAAAGCCTAATAAAAGCTGAAAATCCAATCCTACCACTTTTAAAGCCGAAAATCCCAATCCTACCAATTTTAAAGCCAAAAATCCAATTCTAACACTTTTAGTAGCTCAGCAAGTCAAAATCGAACTTCACGGTAGTTTGGAGCTAATCAGTCTCGTCAGGTAGTCGTCACGCACGTGTCACTCATCATAGCTCGGCCTGGTGGGGGGGAAGTCGTAGTTGCGCCCGAGTGCCTTCGGTCCTTTTTTGGGGCCTGCAGCAATCTCGCGAATCATCTCTTCCAAAGCAAATCGCCCACCATAGCTCAAACGCGCATTGCTCTCGGGCGCGCAGATGTGGTCAACAACACGTGTCACTTTATACTTAAGGACGCTGTGGTCATAAACAGCTGCCTTCACAACCCTGTGTGGTGCAGGTTCGGTCACATCGCTTCATTTCCGTTCTCTTTCGTCGCATCTGATACCCCTCACCCAGGAGGGCCAGGTCGAGGTCCTCGACCGACGTGTACAAACCCCCTTCTTCAACCATTACCTCCGGCATTGTTATTTTGCGTTGAAAGTGTTATAGTTGGATTTTTGACTTCAGAAGTGTTAGAGTTAGATTTTCGGCTTTAGAAGTGGTAGAATTGGATTTTCGGCTTTAGAAGTGGTAGGATTGGACTTTCGGCTTTAAAAGTGGTATTTCCGGCTTTAAAAGTGGTAGGATTGGATTTTCGGCCTTTAAAAGTGGCATAATTGGATTTTCGGCGTTAAAAGCGGTAGGATTGGACTTTCGGCTTTAGAAGTGGCAGGATTGGATTGTCGGCTTTAGGTGTGTCCACATTAGACTTCTCTCACAAATTTTACTTTCACGGTAAAAATTGGGCAAGTACATGGTGTTAGGACCACCCTTAGCGAGTCTACTGGGGGGGGGCGAATTACTATTGAACCGTATAATACAATTGAACCGTGTAATACAATTGAACTTTTTTTTCGGGGAATCGGCGCATCCCAACCGTATAATACAATTGAATTGTAATGTTACTGTACGGCTGACACTTTCGCTCTGCCGTTGAGTGTGAGCCAGCCAGTGAGGCGGTTTCAGGGCCGTTTTCGTTTCGGCTTTTTTTTGGAAAAGTCATGTTGGACCTCCAAAGCGGAGAAGAAATCCTAAAACGAGGTTTTGGCGTGCATTCCGAACCCGGGTCTTCCAAAGGTTTTGAGCATGATCATGATGATGTCGCTGATGCCGTTGCTCGTGCCAAAGTCTTGGAGCTGGCTGTGTGCGGGGATTATGAAGCACAAACATGGCAATGGGTCGGCAATCGCAGTGTGGGTGGCTCCGGAGCTGCTGAGCCAGCTCCGGAGTTGAGCTTCGGAGCCAGCCGGAGACACTGCCAATCGTGACCGTGGCCCGGAATGGGGGCGATGGCCCATCGGATGGGACATCTTGTTATCCCCAGATTTATCGGTGGTGCCTGTCTGCCGCCAGCGCTCTCTGTCAAAAAGAGAAAGCAGTAAGTGCGTCGGACTGCGGTCGCCATGCTGTTGGAAACTCTGATACTGAGCAACCGCCCCAGAAAGTGAACCTTAGGCCCAAGTTAGGGTACTCTCTTGCCAAGAGTTCTTGGCAGGAGTCTTGCCAGGTGTTGGTGGAAACACCCACGGCATGCACCAGTTGGGTATTTCCGACCCGGTGCACGAGAAATCAGGGCTCGGAGTCCGAACTGCGGGCTCGAACCTTTCACTTGTTTTGTGAAGGTTTTTCCTTCAGTTTTTGCTCGGAGTTGCACTGTACTCAGACTGTCATTTAGTCCCGACAACAACGTGTTTCCAACAGGCACGCTGCACTTCAAATGTAATACACTAGTGTTTTTTTGGGACCCCCCAATTCCACGCCGTGTATCGTTATATTACAACTGAACTGAATTGTAATATCGACGTTTGGTGGCAAGTTCGGGGGCCTGGTGCTAAGTTCGGGATGATGGCAAGTTCGGGGCGCATACCCGGGGGGAGGGCCCCCTCCGGACCCCCCCCGGAAAACCCTGATGCTAAGTTCGGGATGATGGCAAGTTGGGGCCCTTATCCGGGGGGGAGGGCCCCTGGTGAACCTTTGATGCTGAGTGCGGACCCGGAAAAAGTCCACCGACGGGAACCGAACCTCCCACCCGTAGGTCAGGAACGTCGTCCACTGACGACTGTGCCACGCCGTTGTCCGCCGCGAGAATTTTTTTCGACGAAGTGTGAATTCTCAAAAGTACCATGAAAAAACGGTAGAGAAATGTCCGGGGTGGGGGTACCCCACGGCCTGCCCCAGAAAAGTGGAATAGCTCGCTGGAGAGCTAAACTTGAGAATTTTAAATTTACCAAACCTATAGACTCGGAATATAATTCCGCCCCCCCTTTATCATGTGTGGGCCACTCTTAGCTCGTGTGGGTTTCCCGGCCAAGTCCTCCCTCCGTGAGGTTCCGGACTACAAATACCTCGGCTCCATGCTCGTGGACAGCAGAGCGGATTTCCTACGGAACAAGTCTTTGGCCTGGGTAGCAGTACACAGAAGTTTGTTTGGCGGTCCACGATTAGGCTCGACCTAAAGGTTTTGTTTTTCAAAACGCTCGTGGTTCCCGTCTTTCTGTCAGACGCCGAAACTTGGATCGTTGGTACTTCCCTTTCCTGAGATCACGGGAGCGTACACTTGCCTTGTTCGGTTTGTTCGAGTACGGTCTACTGTCACGAAACGCGCTGTAGCAAGAATGACCTCTTTGCGGATCAGTTCCCGAGGATCGAAGTGGAGTTGCAGAGAAAGCGGTTCCGCTTCGCTCGACCAACTCATTTGTGCGGCACTGACCTGCCACGTTCAAGCTGGCTCCGCACCCACTGCTGACACTCGCTAGCCGTCGACGTTCATGACGGCAGCCCCATCCTGAAGTGCAAATGCTGCCGACGCGTCACTGAACACAACTCCTTCGCACACACACTTTTTCCCCCACGTGTGCTTCCACGTGTGGACCCACAGGTAGGTCCACATGCAGGGGAGTCTAGGCCCGTCGGCCCGACAAGTCGCCAAGGCGGCACAGCCAAGTGTCGCCAAGTCCAGTAGGGGCGTACTTCTTTTTGCCCGCTGCACATTTTGGGAACGGGTTTCTTTCCCTCGAACCTTAAGCGTCCACATGTAGACCATGTATTTTCTCTGAGACCGAAAACGGAGCGTAAAACCCTGCTCACGAGTAGACGATTCTTTGGAAATCCTGAGTCGCTCTCATTGAAGATCCATGTACCGAACACCATCCAATTCCATCAAACCTTCGATTCAAATCCAGAAGATATGCGATGCTCGTTCTCGGACCCAGGATATCAAACAGAGCATCAATCGAGTAAGTGATCTCTTCCCAAGGGGCGGAGGCGCCGACACACCAGGAGGCGAAACGGGAAGCGTCGCAGATTGTTGCACGGCGAGTTCAAACTGTTCCAGCAGCACTAACACTTGTATACGTTTATTGCCACGTTGTTAACCCGAAACCATCATACCATCACCCTCGCACGGAGAAGACGAGGACCGGCGGGTTGCGGTCGGGTTCGAACGTGACCGCGGCCACTGCGCGGCACTGGAGCCCCCGTCCAGGCGAGAGGAGCATTGTGAACTTGAAATACAGGTACCACAAGGGGTAGGCTTGCATTGTCAAAGGCTAGTGTTATTTGATAACGTCGTCCAAAGACGATTTGGACGACGTGGACGAAGATGATGACAGGTTGTTGATATTTAGCTCCATTTTTTGAACGCTGCGCCTTCGCGCCGCGAGCTTTTTCTTGGGTTTCCCCGCCGGCAGTTCTGCCGAGGCAATCGCTCGGGGAGTCGATTTTGATGTGGTGGACGATGAAGAAGATGATGGGGTGGTAAGGCTGGTGATATCCAGCTCCATTCTCGGAATGTGTGTACGCGAGAGGAGCAGAACAAAGAGCGGCAGCAGCTAAGGCTGCCGCCCCCGGAGTCCCAGAGGGAAGAGGGGACCCATTTTCCGAGCTAGCGGACACAGTTTGACCAATTATAGGGCTGTCAAACACAGTTTCCGGCACCGGTTGACCAGCTACAGGGCTGTCGGACACAGTTTCTGAGCTAGCGGACACAGTTTGACCAGCTTATATGCGCGCAAGCGGACACAGAGTGACCAGCTATAGCTGACGGACACAGTTTCCCCGCAAACGGACACATTTTGACCAGCTTCGGGACCGCCAAGCAATTGCAACCAAGACAAGGAAACCTCTCCCCCTCCCTTCCTCCCCTGCCTAAAAACGGGGTGCTGAAACCTGCAGAGGCGGAGAAGGTTGCCCTCACGCGCACGGCCACTGAAGGGATGAAGTCGCGAGGAGGGCCGGCATCTGTCTGCCCGTGCAGCTGAAAGAAGGGCAGCGGTAACAACCAGGTTCGGGTTTGGCAACCCTGAACTTGAGCAAGTGGGGGAATCCAACTGTCCTTGCACCTAAACGTGGGCACTGCCCCAACCGGATCTGGTTTAGGTTTAGCCACCCTGAACTGCAAGGGTGAGACCTCGCACAGTGAACCGTCTGGCTGCTCCTTGTAGTTGCAATTGCGTCGTGTAGCGCGAACGATGCGCCTCGAGGATGGCGCTCTCGGGACGACTCTGCTCAACCTGTCGACGCAACCGCTTTCGGTGTGTACAGTTTTTTCAGTTTGTTTCATTTCTTGCAGTGTGGATTTATCCGAGGCTAGAGCTATGATAATAGCTCTAACGAGCCAACCCCACTTTCTGGGGTCCGGGGGCGAACACTTTCTTAGCCGACCGCCGTACATGTTCTTTTTGAGTCAATTCCCGCGGTTCCGGGGGTTTCTCGCCCCGTGATTATATTGGCGTGTTTTTTTTTTTGGCCGGCTTCAAACCTGAGGCCCGGGCTCGAACTCGGCCGAGGACACTTTTCCGGTCGAATACAATCCAGTCCGTAATTAGTCAATTTCTATTTCGTGAAGACCGCCAAATCCTTGAAAAAAATAATAAATTCCTTCACGAAACAGAAGTTCACAAAACACATGTGTTCATGATTTACAGGACCCCCAAAAGCACCCCCTGAGCCCGCTCTTTGCGTGGCAGCTGTCCGGCAGCAGGACCAAGATATCGTCGAAAGTACAGCCCCCGCAGTGGCTGGTATCAAGGTCATCACCGATCGCGCCGAACCGCTCGGTGTTGTTCAAGTGGACATCGTGCGTTCGTGGAATGCGGAGCACCCCGACAAAACCGTGGCGTGGCTGTGGTGTCCAGGTGCGAACTACAAGCGCGAGCACAACGAGTACTTTTTCCCAGGCAGCGCGGCCTGAAGCCGCTGCTGACTCCCCCGCCGTCTCGGGTGGCCGGTAACGGCCAATCGATTTGCCGTGCTCGCGAGGGGAGCAACGAAGCGTGGCGCAGCTGCTGTCCCGTGTGTTCCCGGGCTGCACATGTACTCGCACAGCTGGGGTATATGCGATTGCTGCGTGGTTGTTCTGCCTCCCTCTCACCTGGCTTTTACACCCGCGCAACCGCACTGTGACCTACCGGACCGGGGGCCCGCCACCAGACTCCAGCAAAAATAAATTAAAACCCCCCAGCATGCGTGGCGCTAACCACCCACTTCACCACTTCACCGATTTTGCGTTTATTATTTTTTTGGCGTAAAGTGCTTATATGGGTCGATTTAAAAAAGGGGGGGGGGTTCACTTCTGGTCGGGTTTTTTTGCTTTCCGTTGATGTTCACACAGCTCAGACACAAGGAATCATCCCAGAAAGTTGTTTTAGGAGGTTTTCTGACCATAAACTTGGAGAAGCCATCAACACAACATGAAAACAGCCCCAAAATGGTGAATTCACCCTATTTTCAATCATTTTGGGGCAACTGTAGAGTGGTTGCTGTGCAATGCCTTTTTGTCGCTGCTCCACTGGAAGAACCCCCAGAATGCCTTGGAAACTCCCCAGAACACTCTGGAAGAACCCCAGAGCGGCACAACCAACGACAACGCCACGAGCCCCAGCACTGTCGTTTTGGGTTCGCGACCCGACAGGGAAGCACGGGCACCACACCGTCTGCAGCGACGAGATTGTTGAAGATTTTTTCGGCAAGATGGTGTGGTTCGACCCCGCGGTGTGTTGGGTGGCGCTGGAAAACAGGCCAATCAACCTGTCTGATTCCTTCGCTGGGAACGGGGTCGACCGAGACGACACTCTGACGGTTATGGTCAGGATGCTCGGGGGCGGCGGTCGCGGCACGTACCAAGGGTTCAAGGGGAGCAAAGGCGCCGTGTCCTCCAGCAGCGAAACACGCGCATCCCCAGGGAACACCGAGGGCCGCGGCAACGGAAAAGGGGACGCCAAGGGCCACAAGGGGGAAAAAGGAGGCAAGACGAACAAGGGCAACGGAAAGCGCGGGGGTTTGGTATGGGATGACGGGGTTGACTCCGATGTGAGCGACAGAGCCGACCTCTACCGCCACTGGGAGGCCCCCGAGACGCGTTTCAAAGCTGTCTTCCCCCTGCACCTGTACGAAGGCTCCTACGCCCAAGCGTCCTGGGAGGAGGCACACAGCTCCCCCTACCAATGGGCGCAGTTCTACCTGCACAGCGCCCTCGGCCGCGGCACCATCAACTCCTGTTGGGACGCGTCGGCGAAACAGGAATTTCTAAGGGGTGAGATCCGCCAAACCCTTGAGATCCTGTTCACCACCAGTGCGGCGAACGAGACCGACGTCCTACGCGCAAGCGGACGTGCTGGCACGTATTTCGAGCCGTTGAACCAGCCAGAGGATTACCGGGTCCTAATGCTCCCGGACGGTGCAAGCGAAGGGGATGCTCACAGCGTGGCCGGTAAGATCGGACACCTACAGCTGGGTCTGGCATATTGCAGGGGGGAACTGGGCGTTCGAGTAAAGGCATCCTCGTACGCGGAAGCCCGCGAACTCCTACCAGAACTCCCCGCAGAAATTGCGTACTTCGCCGTCGCGGGAATCCCCTGCGGCACTAACGCAGGGACGCTCCAGCGGAACCTGATGCGCCTTGGCTGGGACACCACCCCGCTTTTCAAGTTGTCGAAAGCTGGCCGACATACGGAGTGGGCTGTCAAGTCCGAAACTCACCCCGGGACCTACCAGTGCGACCTGCTCAACGGCCTTCGCATAGCGATCAGGAGGGTCCACCGATGCCCAATACAACCATCTCGCCACGTCGCTGGCATGCGCCTATCGAGCACGTTCAGGGAGGAAACGGGGCGCGACCTGACGCGACGAGACCCGCTGGCCAAAGGATCGACGGAACCTGTCCGCTTCAGCGTTTTCGTAGAACGCTACGGCAAAGGTGCCCCCGCCATCTGGGAACTTGCCGGAGACAGTCTGAACCGTATGGATGAAGACGAAGACGGAAACGACGAAGGTCCGGATGGAACTCCCCTCGCTGGCGGAAGCGCGGTCGAGCTGAGGAAACCTGCGATGCAGTACGCACGGCCCGACGGATCGCTGCCACCGGCTCGAACCACGTCCTCAACCCCGTCTTCTTCACCGCCCGTTGATCCCCCCAGGATGGTCGCTGACCTGGACGAGCGAGAATTGAAGACACTCGTTCGCAACCTCGTGAGCGAGGCAACCACAACAAAGGCCCCCGAGCCTGCCATGCGGAGCACTAACCAGCCCCCGGCGCAAGACGCAGCCGCGTTCCAGAAGTTCGTGGGTGACATAGTCCAGGAACGCGTAGCAGAGATGGAGAGAAGGCGTCCCCTCGGCCAACCTGCGCCTACACCCACACTCAATGCACCTCAGATCGCGGCCCTCGTCGAAAGCGCAGTAGACACGCGCGTGTCCGAGACGATGATGCAGCTAGTCCAAGGCCCGCTGCAGACGATCTCCGGGCAGCTGAGCCACATGTGGGAGCACATGCAGATGCTAACAACGAAGGTAGGGGAAGCTCAGGCAACCATGGCGGGCAGAGGGCCGACTGCAGTACCAGTACGGCACCAACCACCAACCCCCGACCTACCGATTGCGCACAAACCGAGCACGCCGATGGCCAACCGACCCCAGCAGACCTCGCAACCAGACTCAACGACGCACGACACCAAGGATAGGAGAAGTACGTCAACGACCCGGAGGACGATCGAAGCCAGCGAACGCAGGGACGTTAGAAGTGAGCGCTGCGAACAGGCGAACGTGAGCGAATTGACGGGAAGGGAACGGGACAGCCCGTGTCGTGAGAAGCAGACCCTGGCCGACAGCGAACCACCAGCGCCAGCAGCAGCCACGGTGGCAACAGCCAAGCCGAAAGCAGCTTCACACCCGAACCGGCCCCGAGACCCTACGCCGATTCCAACCCTGCGACAAGACCCGCGGGAGGCGGCAAACGATGACCCACGGCTAGCGGGGTTCGGGTTCTTTGGCAGGCAGCTGCTGGAGCGCGAAAGGATGGCAGCCAATCAGACCCAACAACCAAGCCACCCTCCTCAGACCGAAGAAACACCGCTGACAAGCCATCCGCGTGGTTACAGACCGTCGCCGACGAGGGCAACCGCACCGGAGCCTGACGCGAAAGACCGGAAGGGCAGCGCACAAGATCGCGAGACGAACGCTGACAGAAGAGAACGGGATAGCCCGAGTCGCGGGACAGCGTCTCTCCCCACAGTGAATCGGGCCGACTCGACCACCGCCCCACTGAAGCCGAAGTACCAGCCCTGCACAACGGTCCGAACAGGATCGCCAACGCTTGCGCGTCGATGCAACTCCCCAGACCCGCGAGCACCCAGAGCGGGACAGGAAAGGGACAACGACCGAGCGGCAGGAACACCGGTCCCTAGCTGCTCTTCAACGGAGGAGGAAACGTCGATCCTCGAAGAGACGGCCCGCGCCACCAGCGTACCGACGCCCGCACCATACGAACCGTACAGCACGTTGACTCCGGCAAGCCGACGAGCCGCGTCGCCACACCCGCGCGCGAGCAGCGCAGGCCAACGCCCGAGGCACAACACGGACAACAACCTGCAAGGAGAAGGGAGACAACCGGGCAGCAGCCGAAACTCCCCGATGCGACGCCCTGACGGGCCAGGGGCGTCGCAGCCCCAATGAACCCAAAACACGGCCTGCCCACGACGCCTGGATGATGATCGTGTCAGCCAACATCCAATCGTGGTGGGGCAAACAGGGGCCCATGTCGCTGGAGGACGTGACGCGCGGCATCGAACTGCACGGACCAGACGTCGTACTCTTGCAGGAGACTTGGCTGACTAGCGACAAGCCCACACCGACAGTTGCTGGCTACGTTAGCTACCGCCGAGACAGACCCAGGAACAAGGGAGGCGGGGGGCTGGTTATCCTAGTCCGAAGCTCGTTTGTTAGCCGACAGCTACCCGCACTGGACTTCGGCGACGATTTGCTGATGGAGTGCCTAGGAGTCGAGATCGACCGCGTCGGTCTCCAAAGCGTGCGGATCTACAACGTGTACCGGCCGCCCGAAGACGGCGGTAACATCAACCTGGACCCGTTCGTCATAGAAGAAGACGTCATCGTGTGCGGTGATCCGAACACGCGCCACCCGACATGGTGTCCGAGCGGAAACTCGAACCCCGCCGGCAGGAAACTGTTCAAGTGGCTCACCGACAACCCAACACCTGCAACAGTGTGGAACGACCCCTCAACACCAACACGAGACGAGTCCAACACGTCCCCTGACGTCACAATCGCGACGGGTCTCCCGCATTCCATCACCAACTGGAGGACGGCCGAATCCTGGGGCTCGGACCACAGGACAATCCTGTTCGAAATACCCCGTGGTTACAAGCACCAAAAAGAGAAGCCCCTCACCGGCACCGCATGGGGACGCGCGAAATGGAAGAAATTCGCGGAACATCTCGACTGCGCTTGTTCAGCAACGGCAGAGAACGCAACAACCGACCCGCAAGCTCTGGCGGACACACTAACCGGCCACATCCGTGACGCAATAAAAGAGCACATTCCCAAGTCATCCGGGAAACGGCCCCCGAGGCCTTGGTGGAACAAATCGCTGACACCGCTGTCCCGCATCAAAGACGCAGCGTTCAAAACACTACAGCGCGAAAAGTCGGACAGCTCTCGCGTTCTGTACAAAGAGGCCAAAGAGCGATTCACAGAGGCAGCCCTCAAAGCGAAGACGGAGTACTGGGGCGGCATCGTTGACAAGGTGAACCGCGGGACAGACCTTGGGCTCTTGTTCCGGACCGTCCGGGAAATTGACGGGAAAAAGCAGAAACACGCCCTGCCCCCCCTCCGTTCAGGGGGGCGCGTTTTAACGGACCCAGTCGAGAAGGCCACGCACCTGGCGCAACACTACGCAAGCATATGCCGGAAAAAGGAGGGTATGGCCGGGCAGGGAACCCGTGACACGAACGGAGGCGGCGAAGCAGAAGGCCCGGAAGCCACGGGCGTACGGAACGAGGCGCCCCGCGAAGACAGCCAGCAGGCAATGAACACCGGGGTAGAAGGGCCCATCACCCTGGAAGAAGTAGAAAGAGCGGTTGAGAAGCTGAAGGTGACAACGTCGACCGATCCGCAAGGGTTCTGCCCCCAAGTATTCAAGGCGATGGGGAAGCCTGCCCTCGAAGCCCTGTGCAAGGTGACCAATGCGTCCTGGGACAAAGCATCGATCCCTGAGCTCTGGAAAGAAGCTCATGCTATCCCCATCCCGAAACCGGGGAAGGACCGCGCTGAAGCATCTGGCTACCGCCCGATCTCCCTGACGTGCATAGCTGCGAAGATCATGGAAACGGTGATTAGGGAAAGGCTTGACCACATCGTCGAGAGCGACAACTTCCCGAAGATCCGTCCGTTCACAGCATGCCAAGGAGGGTTTCGGCAGGGAAGGGGAACGGAAGAACAGCTGTTCACAGCCGTCACAACGATCGACCGAAGCCTGCGGGAGAAGCGATACACCTGCCTCCTCGTCTTCGACCTGGCGAAAGCGTTCGACACGGTGGACCACGACCGCCTTATTAAGGTAATGAGGGACCGCGGGATACCGGCGAAACTCGTGAACTGGGTCGAGGCCTTCCTGCGGGACAGAGTGGCGAAGTTTCGAATAGGTGGATCCTACGGAGAAAAAGTGACACTGGCGAGCGGTGTCCCACAGGGTACAGTTCTTGGACCAATCTTGTTCCTGCTGTACATAGACGACTTAGCGGAGAAGCTTTCCTCGATGTCAGCAACCGCCGCACCTGCGAGACTGTCTACAGTGACCCCGTCCCTTTTCGCCGACGACGTGGGCGTCGTCGTCAGTGCCAAAACACTGACAGAACTGAGAAAGACAGCCCAGGAAGTCGTTGACAACATCGTGACGTGGGCCACCGAAGCCAAGATGGACCTGGCCCATGGCAAGACGGAAGCGGTTTTGTTCCGAGAAGTCGAAAAAGGGCTCGTGCACATGCGCCGGAAACTCGCTCCCCCGCTAGTCACTTTCACGACAACCCGCCTGGAGATCACGGTTCCGACGGCAGAATTCAGGACGAAAGTGAAGGATTTCGGCGACACATTCCGATACGTGGACCCGGGTAGCCCGCACCACCGGAAAAGAATCATACTGGTGTGCGGACTTGAGCTGACCACTCGAAAGCAGAGGAGAGAAATACTGGAGTTGGTAGCTTCGACCGAAGCGACGGAAATCGCGTTCACGGTAGTGACTGACCTCCAATGGAAGGAGCAAGTCACCCTCCTCGGACTCACGATCGACGACAGGCTAACCTTCAAAGCCCACGTCGACCGCATCCTGCAGAGCGCCGGGAAGAGAGTGAACCTAGTGAAGCTCGTATCGGGGATGAAGTGGGGACACAAGACTGAAGTCCTCCGGGCGCTTTACATGGCGTACGCCTGGCCGGTACTCATGTATGGCATCGCCATATATGGTCCGTACATAGCCCAAGAAGAGAAGGATCGGCTCGAGCGCCTACACCGCACGGCGCTAGTTGCGGTCACTGGGTGCAAAAAGACGACACTGACATCCGCTGTGCTCATGGAGGCACGAATGCTGCCGATTGAGTCGATGGCAGACGTCCGAACGGGTGCCCTCGGCGAGAAGATGGAGACGAAAAACATGTGGGACGACGTCATCAAAACAAGGCATACCAAGGACGCCCTCCCACAGTCATACCTCCACCTCAAAACCGAAGCGCGGACGACGGACCCTCGACGAGAACGCCACAAGCCCAACCCCTTCCTACCGTGGGTGCCACCACCACTGCTTCACATCAACCCGTCCCTGCCGCGCAAGAAGTCGAAGAACGCAGACAAGAACAGGAGGACGGTAGAGCAAGTCCTGGACGGGCTGCCTGAGCCGAAACTGGTAGTCTGGACGGACGGTTCCGTGGCCGCACTCAAGACGAGACAGGCCCAGCAAGAACTGCTGCACGGGACGACGACCCCGCTCGACGAAGTGACGAGATGGGGCGGGGCAGGCTTCGTGATCTACGACACGCGACGCGGCGGTAACTGGAGGGACCAGACGCTGCTCAGGACACGGTCAAGCCGGCAGGCCGGGAAGTGGGCCACGAGCTATCGAGCGGAACAGGTAGCACTGCGGGCAGCGCTGAAACAAGTAGAAGCGAAGGCGTTTCATAGGACTAAGAGCACGCAGGCTAACACCTGGTTCCTGACGGACTCCAGCTCACTGCTGACCGAGCTAAGGCGAGGCCCACACAAGCAAAAAGAGCCAGCCAACATCGAAATCTGGCAGCTGCTCGAAAAGCTCGTGGCGAAGGGGCACACGCCGATCCTGCAGTTTGTCTTCGGACACTGTGCCCTGGCGGGTAACGATGAAGCGGACGCACTGGCGAAAGGCGGTATCTCCACAGCGCATGTGGAAAAACAACCGCCAATGACGGTTGCAACGGCAAGGGCGCGCTACCGCGAGCACACCTGGGAAAGCGTGCATGCGTCAGCGATGAAGGCATCCCCGTACCGTCCCGGCGGACCGCTACCGTATGCGCAACTCGTTCGAGGACGCAAGGTGCCCAAAACAGCGCACCTCACGAGGCGTGCGGAGCGAGAAATCCGCCAGCTGAGGACAGGGCACCACGAGCTCCTCCACAACCGGTACCGCAAAGACTGGGAAGACCTCGCAGCCGAAGAAAGGCAGAGAGTCCGTCCGTGCGAGCTTTGCGACGCGACGCCCGTCTGCCCGATCACGCACCTGTTCCTCGAGTGCAAAGTCGGGTACGCCATGAGGGCGCCGATGTGGAGGCAGGTGTTCGAAGCCGACCCGAAGGTCCCGAGGGAGCTACCGGCGCCAGGTTCGAGGCACAAGATGCTCTGGCCCCTGCTTTTCGAGCACCCGGAGGCAGCACTCGCCTACCTGCAGGACGCTGGGCTCGTGGCGAGGTACCAGATACTGGAGGACCCGCCCGACCCCCAAACCCCCGCCTTGCACGAAACGCCGCAGGCAGGAGGGCCCAACTTTGCCGACGCGCTGGACCTCGACGCAACAAGCAGCGCAACAAGCTCGAACGACTGGGCTTGACGAAGACTCGCCACATCGACGCTCAGACGCAAGCAGCAACAGCAGCAGCAGCTTAGACCGCTAACCGGCCAATGCCTATGAATGAAAAGAACGGGAGGGAAAAAAAAGAAGAGACCGAACGCAGACAAACGCACAGGCGCCAAGCCTGGCAACAACAACCCTCAGACCGAGTCGGAGGAATGCACGGTGCACCGACAGCATGCACACCTGACCATAGGAAAGGTCAAAGTAAGGGTGAAGCAAGCTTACGAGCGGTCACCGGGATGCAGATAGAAAACTGCATGAAACAACGTACAAGTGCACTAGCAACCAACAAAACAATCTCCTGGAGCCGGCGTCGGGAGGGCGA